>CAJNSZ010000916.1:0-44279 GCA_905329745.1 Rotaria sp. Silwood2 | reverse complement strand
GTCTAATGGAAAATTGTTTGATTTTATTGTGCTAAACTTAAAAATATTAACTACTTCGACAATTAGAGATAAAATAGTTCTAGTTCTACTCAAGCGACCGTATAGATGTGTAGGGTAAGATTTTTGTCATATCGTATATGAATATCTCGATGTATTCTAGCATGGAATGCACATGATAATTATGAAAAAATAAGTATTTCAACGTGTTTATAATACATATTTACTTAAACTAAAAAACAACATAAGAAAAATTGATTTCATCTAAATAGTTGGTTTTAATGTTATAGACTGCAAATGCATTGAAACAAACGAATAGAAAAACAACGACGAGCAGTACAAATTTTGGAATATTTTATAAAAGAATTTCGTGATAAAAGGGATATGCCATAATCCGAAATTCGAGATTTAACAATATGAATTGGTACTTATGGAATATATGCAAATTGAAGATGAGAATCTTTCATTAGGTTTTGATAGATTGCTTTCTCTAGCCTTGTAAACTTAATGACACATCAAGAACAATCAATGTAAACATTTTATTTTCTTTAGATTGATAAAGAATTTATTGATTTAGATAAATGTTTAACTTAGATGACAATCGATTATTCTTCATCATATAAATCTAAGTCAGAAGCGACAACATATTCATTTTTCCTGTGGCATTGATATCGAATTCTTCAATTATTTCTGTTTTTGAAATTATTCAAGTATTGATTTGTTGCTGTACATATCTATTCAAGTCTGTCATTGAACAAGAATCAGAAAATTCTGAATTTGATCTATCGAAAGAAATATTTTGTCTATAAAATATGCTCATTACTTTTCATTTATATGTAGAAAAAGGAATTAAATTTTCTTTTGATTTGAAATGAAAAGGAAAAGTAATGAGGAAGCAACCGTGAGTGATCCACTATGTCAAATGAAATCAAAAGATTTTCAAAAAGTTAATAATATTGTGGATTTTTCTCAGTGAATAGAACTTTAGAGATTTATTACCTGATCAATAAACGAAATTGTTTGATAACTTAGTTACATGTATTATGACTATTTCTCTAAAATTTGAGTATCTCATAGTAATTTTTATCATTATGAAATTGATCATATTCACCTTCTGACTTCTTTAGTCTGATCATCTCAACTCGTTGTAGTATTGAAATGATGAAAAATGATATTAATGAAAATGAACAAGTAGCAACTGTTTACAAATCTGTTCGATGATTTTCATCTGAAGTTCTTTCTTGAAAGAAGAAAGTTTTTCTAATCACGTATCATCGATAGAATATTAACTCTTTCAATCAACAAACAAGAGTAACGTTTGAATAGTTTTAGCTTTGTTTAACTATTATTTTAACTTATTTATCATTAGCTTAAACAAATAAGAAATAGTTTGAACCCTTATCTCATCGATTTACTGTATTTATCTTATGATCAAGGTAACGAAAAAAAAACAATTTTCAAAACATGTAAATATTTAGTATTCTGGTTGATGATATTTATGTTCCTGCTGTTCTATAATTGTTATAAGAAAAAAAACAGGTTTGCATTTGAAAAATAAACATACTTTATCAATGCCAATACTTTAAAAGACAAAAAAAAATAAAAGAATCTATAAAGAAATTTTGATTTAAATTCAAAATTGATCATTTGTTTTTTCCGAGGTATTCGAAGATAATGATATACATTATGTACTATTGAAAAACATGTGAATAATCAAATGAACACTATAGTTAATTTCTATTACATAATAATCAGATAAAAATCTGTAGATTTTTTTTATTTAGATTTCTTATGACAAACTTAATGAACTATGTCTTCTCCTCTTACGAACATTGTAGGATTATATTTGTCATAGATTAATAAATGAAATGAGACGAATAAGAAAGAAAAGTAATTCTACAAAAAATTTACAATTTCATATATACCGTTCGAAAGAGGAGAAAAATTTCTATCAATTCATTATAATATTTTATTTTTAAACAATGTTTATTGAAGAGTTATCCAAGACACATGGGAATCAACTTCTTCCATTGTTTTCCAAATTCCATGAAAGGTGTGGATATGTTTTGAGAACTTATCGAAGAGAAATAGTACTCTGGCATATAGTGCTATTATTTTTTGTATCATATGTTATAGTTACGACGATCCTTCATAAGTTTGACAAATCGTGAATTCAAAGATTCGCTAGATTTTTTTAGATGTTAAACTGGCGTAAATTCTAGCTAATCTTCTCAAATCTGACAGTTTACGAGACTAATATATTGAAATCTTCGATTTTTTCGGATAAAATATGAATAATCCACAGAACATCAGAGATTTTTACTTCCATAAACCATTTGACTTCTGATAAACTATTATTATATCAACAAGAAAATAAATGATAAGATTAACTTTTCTTGATGCCATATATAAAAAGAAGTATAACCATCTTTACAATATGTTGTCGGTTGTTTTTTATGGGAAATTAGTGGAAAAAAACTTTCGAACGATTGTCTCTCTTGTATGTTGTTGATATTGAACGATTATTGTCAACAGTGTATACTTATACTAGCAGCTAGTTCAATTAAATAAGAAAGATGACTTCGATGAGGAAATTGTTCAACATAATCCATATGAATATCGAATAGAATCAATGTAGATAAATGAGTAAATTTAATATTATTTGTTTTTTTATCTTGTTGTTCAAGTTCATTGTATTATTCGAGTGTCTTAAGATAAGCTAGAGCTCGAGCGATATGTGCAAAGAAAAAACGTCATTGAAACGATTGCCAATAAATGGAAACAAATAGATTTGATATTGACCATGATAATTATTGAAATAGCCAACAGTACAATCAACAGATCATTGCTGATATTTCAAAAATCTGCCGAATTGTATCAATTCCTAAATGGATAGGATTTTCTAATATTGAAAAAATGTGAAAATTAAATTGGTGTAAATGAGACATGTATGTATGAAACAATGTCTTTCTCCAAATCAAATCCATTAACAAAATTCTTGAGTCCCCTTGTTGTTCCATTAATAGCTAATAATAATGTTAAATATTCAATATTTGTCAAACATTGTAGAAGAGGAACTATATATAATTTATAGTTAATTATATTTCGATAGATTTTCATTGTCAATTGTTTTACATTCGGGTATGAATCCTAAATAGATAAATAAAATGAAACTTCAAATTAAAAAAATATTACTTACAGGTGTTGTTTGAAAAATATCACCTTTGTATACATAAACATGCAAAATACTGATACGTGTGAGCCGAATCGAATTAGTAAATAGTCACAATCATCGAATTCATTTAATGTTATTCAAATATGACTCAATTGAAATGATTGCGGGAATAACAACTTATCAGAATTCAATACGTTTAGTACAATAGGGAGGAGAGGATTGCTGCGACAAAAAATACGGTAAAGATTCATACCTAATAAAATATATAGATATATACGAATGCTATAATGTAATATTTTTCAATGTAGCCTTTTGCTTTCTCCGAATAGTAATGTGACAAAAAAAGACTCCTATATCACAAGTCTATGAATCCTTTTTCCTATAAAATAGCAACAAGAGTTTGTCAAATCATAGAGTTTCCTAAGCAAAGGATAAACTACAGCTGATGTATCTAATGTATAAGGAGTGCCAGTTCCATCCTTTTGTCTACCAATCATTATTTTCAAACGTGTCATTTTTTTGGAAGAGTTTTCTTATAACTTTTTTTTTAGCAAAATTGATTAGTTCAGGAATGTGTCAAATGTTAAGTGTCCATGACTGCATATTATCGATGATATGAGACATGATTTCTAAATAAAATTGTTCAATATGTGTTTTATATGATGATTTGACATAACCAAAAGTTAAATCAATTGAATTATATTTATCAAGTGTAAGTTATTTCAAAAAATAATCACCAGCAGTTATAATATAAATAAGTAATATCAAGCAACGTTTGATTTTATTCATCATAATTAACATTAACTCATCAGGTAAATCGAGTAATTGAACATTTTCTTCTGTATAAAATAAAAAAAAAAATAACAAATGAGATTTTGAAATAGTTATTATGGACTAAATCAGCGAAAATAGGACACGCACTAGATGTATTTGAAAGCAATTCTCTATCGATATAGGCTTTCTTTTTGAGTGAATTGTTTTTGGATAGATTTGTGTAAAATGATCTGCTCTTTCGCATGGTTATTAATCAATTAATTAATAATTAACTAATTAAGAAATAATTAGTGAGTATCTCGATAATCGAATAAGAAAAAAACTTGAAAACGTTAGCGTAGACTCTTAGATATGACCTACATATTGGGTAAAATTTTTAGCGAGAATGGACTTCAAAAAGTTCCCTTTAAAAAATTGATTTTTCAGAAACTTTAGACAGAGCTGATTCAAAAACATTTGTGTTAGTATCATTCTAGGAACTCCTAATATTAACATAAACTCATGGGAATGGATTTCAAATTGGTCAGTTTGCTACCAGAGTGTTTGATTGGTCGTGAAGTCGTACTCAGTCATGTCGAACGTCAAATAAATTTTGTTTTTTCCAAAAAAGTTTAAACATGCTCAAAAGAATTTTACATCGAAATTTGGTAGCCTTAGGAGTCGTGCCTAAACATCAAGTATTAAATTTTCGGCAATTCTGCAACACTTCGAAATTTTGAAAAACCAAAGCATATCAAGGGACAAGTGCGGTCATTTTTGGTGTCACGTCGCTAAAGTTAGTTTTTCATTAATAACTCATATGAACAATGCTTTAGATTGTTGATTTTTTTTCATATCATCTAGACTAAATAGAAATTCGTAAAACGTGCAAAAATCAGACGTAAACTAGCTGATGATTTCAAAATATGTATACACCAAGTTTGCGATGTCACATCGCTAACGAATGATTTAGCCCATATATATATGAATATGTGAAGAGTTGCGTGTTGACGAACATTGTCGAAATGAGAAGCAATCTCATTGATGATTAGTTATTTTAATAAAAGATGGTCTTAGAAAGAGAAATATAGAGATGAACCAATCAAATATAAATCATATTAAAGATATTTTCACTCTAAAATCTAATTTATTAATTTAAAATATATTTAACATTAGAATGGACTTATAATAATGGTATAGATTATAGAATGCTTACTATCATTCATTTAGATATTATTTAAATATTGATGTTTTATAATAATATTTGAATATTTTTTGATAAGTTATTAGCGATTAATAGACGATTTCCCAAGTTTAACCGTCCTATCATCATTATGAAAACATGATATTTTACTTTCTTTTTTATTTCAAAAGTTTTAATTTGAAAAAAAATTCGACATGAAAAGAATATTATTAAAGAATAATAAAAAGCTAACGAATACTATTATGATTATGATAATCTTTAAGATGATACGCACCTAAGAAAAATTAATAGGACTAAAATTGAAAATATATACTAACAAAAAATCTGTTTTTTTTATAGCTTCGTTGAAGTTTTCAATACTAATTATTTGATCTTCGAACGAAAATATATTCATATTTAAATTTCGTTAACAGATGAGCTTCGTACATTTTTTGTTGTAAATGATTTCTATATCATTTGTTTATTTATGTACAATAGATGTTTCTTACTAAAACTCTTATTGTATTTCGTATAGTTGTTCTTCAAAATTCTTTATAAACGCTTGTCAGGATGGTCTTACTCATTTGATACTGTTTAAATATATCATTCCAACGTATTTTTTTAGCGTTTCTTTATTGAAGGGTAAACATGGATGTCACTGGAAAAGAGTATCAGATTTCAAATCATACCGGCTAAATATTACACCATACACCTCTCATTAATTCATGAAAAGCCATAAAATTCAACGGACGCACTATTTTCAACCAAACTAAGATAAAAACAACTGCATGTGTTATTAGATTCTGTAAAAATTCTAATAAATAGATGTTTTACTTAGGTCATACCAAAAGTAATGAGGCCTGCATCTTAATTTCGTATAGACTGCTTGGAAAGAATTTCTTTTTCTATGAGCAGATAGAGCGTGTTTTGCTCTATCTTTCTATGTTATTTGATCACTATTCAACTAATATCATAATAATAAAATATCGATAAGATTTGTATCTTTCGCATGTGTCCTGGTACTATGAACATGAATGCTCGTGAGTATTTTTTGAATAACGTTTGATAGCAACAAGATAGAGAAGTGCAATTTTCACCATTGGAAAGAGGAGATGAAGACACACCAAACTACATATTAGTAACTTTTCTAACCTGTTTTTTGTAAGGTTTTCAGTTGATTTTTTAAAGAACAAACCTATCCCGTGAGTTGTTTAAAGTGAATATTGAATAATCAGGTTCACATTCAAACTGCTAATCGAAGATCTACAAACTACGAGAGACTCAGATGTTTAAATTCAATTATTTAGAGATAATACGTACTCTAACTAAGATTTTCTATCAGCATTTTTGCTTTCTCTTTTTTTCATAAAAAATACATTTTTTCAGCCATTAGAAAATTGAATAAAAAAACTTTAAAATGGTGTTAGAAAAATCAGTAATATACAGTTCGATGCGTCTTCATCTCCTCTTTTTAACGCTGAAAACTGCAGTTCTTTATCTTGTTTTTATCAAAGGTTATTCAAAAAATACTCATGAGCATTCATGGTACCAGCACATATGCGAAAGAAACAAATCTTATCGATATTTTATTATTATGATATTAGTTGAATAGGGATCAAATAACATAGAAAGATAGAGCAAAATACTCTCTATCTGTTCATAAAAAAAGAATTTCTTTCCAACGAGTGTATACAAAATTAAGACGCGGAGCTCACTACTTTTGGTATGACCTAAGTATTTAAGGAAATCTTTAATTCTTTTTTGTTTTTATTTTATTGATATAACAGATCGTTCTACTTTTTGATGATATTCAATACTAGAGTTTGAAATTCACTCTTATGTTTCTAGTTATCCAATGACAGGCAGAAGAACGAACACTACACTATGAATATAAAAGTATACAGGCAGAAAGAGTTTTAGTTATGAAAGAAAATAAGCATAAATGAGAATTTTCAGTCATTAGACAATCATTATCAATCAACCTATCAACATTTCACAGTATAAGAAAGAATAACAAGAGTAGAGTGTTGCATCAAAATAAATATACGAATGATTGAGCAAATATAAATAAATAACATTTATGAAAATTGATCAAATATGTATGATAATGATGCTCGAGATTTTTTTCCTACTCAGCATAATAATAATAATAGCATAGAAGAGAGATCAATATTTATCTTGACATTTTAAAATCTCAAGATCCATATCGATCTTTCTCATATATGAACACTTTCAGACACCCTAATATTTCATTCACTAGAAATTTCCGAATGAATGAAGTCAACAACGAATTCTCCATTACATGGTACTCAATAAACTAATAACAGTGATCTCCTTTGCTATTTGAGTATCCAAAATCAATGGAAATCAGCAGAGCTAAATAATTTCCATTTATCCTCTCGCAGTGAATAAAAGTTTGAGGCAAATATTTTCATGAACTTTCACTGTTTCTTTTATTTAACTATAAAAATGAAATTCAACCTCAAGAATAGAGGCCGCTTGCTAGTACTAGTGGTCCCTCATCGATTAAAATGACTGAGAAATACATAATTTTATAATTCTACAAAAATTATCTTACCAAACCATACAATTTTTTTTTATTTTGAAACAACAAGAAAATCAGAAACTACTTTCAATAACGTAATTTTGAGGCTTCGTTGTTTTGGGGGTACATTTTTTGCCTTACTTCGGCGTATCATTGTTGAAGTATAGAAGAACTAGAAGCAGATAAATGTGCTTCATTCTTACGGAGAAAAGAAAATATTTATCACATCTGTGGTTTGTTTCGAAAGAAAGAACTTGTTTTCTCTTATCGTACGTTATTTACAAACAGCTGTGAAAGGTGGTAAGACAGCTCTTTTATATTATCATAGTGGAGAAACAATACAACAACACGTAGAAAATAGTGTGATTATTATTATTATTATTATTATAGTAAGATATTAAACAACAAATATGAATCGATTCATTCGTTTTGAATATAATGATAAAAAAATACAGCCTATTAATGATTGGAAAGATGAGTCAATTTTATCAATAGACGTTGCTCTACAATCTGTTTTGTCTACTGTTGACCGATTAGATCATTACATTGAAGATGCTAAACATTCTCGTCATTATCCTTCGGATCATGGTCTCACTGCAGATGAATCAATCGCTATATACCTCTACACAAATGAGTGAAATGATCAATGTTTAAATCGAGTTTTGAACAGTATATTACAATCAAAAGATCAAACAGCTTTAAAACCGTGGCTAAGTTTTCTGAAATTATTTAATACAGCACTAGAAAAGTTATCATCTGTTCATAATACAATATGGCGAGGTTTAACAGTTGAAATTGTAGAAAAATTAAATGAAAATGAAGATTTGATTTTATGTAGTGTGATTTCATGCTCATTGTCAAGTACTATTATAGAAGATCTGCTTGATGATAAGTCAGTTCTTTGTTCAATCAAGTCATTCAGTGGTAAGAATATTCAGGGTTATACATCCAAAAACGATGAGCATGAAGTACTATTGCTTCCGGGTACACATTTGCGTGTGAAGTGCAAACAGTTGAATAATGAACAAGATAAATGGATCATACATTTAGAAGAAATCAACGAAGTCAACAACAAAATTGAACGACATAGTATGAAAAACTCTATTAATGAGGACAGTATAAGTGAATTGCTAATTGATACAAGTGTTTTCATAACTAACATAATAACTTTGATATAGATAGCGTTCAACATTCGCAAACAACATCCTCAATATCGACTAATGAGATAAACAACGACGCACTGCCAAGTACGCATAACTACAAAAGGTTCATAGAATGATGAATATTAAAATCCTCTTTTTCAGATGAAACAAAATCAAGAAAAAATATGATTTGTGCAGTAATTACTTTTTCTAATGGTGATCGATATGAAATAATTTACCAAAATAATAAGAAGCACGATTACGGAAAGTTTTATAGTATTGACGGAAATGTATTTATGGGCCCGACTGCTGATCAGAAAGCAACTGGAGAAGGAATATGTGTTTTTGAAACAGGCAACCGTTTTATTAGAGCATACGAAAATGGTAGAAGGCATGGTTATGGCATTCTTCTCGGTGAGAATGGAGTTATACAAGTTTGTGATTGGATTGATGATGTGCCAAAATGTCAAAGTCTAAAAATACAGTCAACTGGTGGGCTTTATGAATGGAAGGACACAATGAACAAAGGGCGTTGGTATCGTGCTTATGATGATGAACATGGAAATAAATATATAGGAAATATAGTTGATGACAAAGCACATGGATTAGGTATACGATTGTGGCCAAATAATACTCGATATGAAGGTAATTTTATGGATGATAAAAAACATGGATAGGGCATCTACTTTTATACTGATCGGGATAGATACATGGGTGAATGGTATAATGACGAAACCAATGGAAAAGGAATGCTAATTTGGAGTAATGGTACTTATTATCAAGGTGAGTTTGTCAATGGGAAGAAACACGGTTATGGAAAAGTAATTTTTCCTAATGGACAAATACAAGAAGGTGAATGGAAAAATGATGAGTATATCAGTTAAATGTATCATCTACTAAAATATATTTGATAGTTTAATATCAATGCATTTATATGAAAACTAAAAACAAAACATTGTTTAGATCTGGAATATTTATTTTGAATACATATGTAAGCAAATAAGAGAAACATCAAAGAGTAATAACATTTTTCCTGAGAATATACTATTATTCTAGTAAAGCTATTTTCTTTGAACAAGACAGAAATAAATAAATGTTAATAAGACTGCTGAATTCTTATACAAACTAGTGTCTACACAAAAAAATAGCAGAAGTTTAGAGATCGATATGGAGTCGCGGTTGTTATAGTTTTGAAAAATGTCGAAGGAATGAAGAAAAAAAATTCCTACTCGATTTCCTCAGAATTCTATGAATACTAAAACATGTACAATACTCACAATATTTTTTACTCTTACACTTATTTTCATGAAGAAATTCGTGTATATGAATATATGAATACGAAAACTATTTCAAAAAACACATTATTTTGGCTTTTATATATGGATGAACTGCCAGCAAAATAATGTTTGGTTCCCTTTTTTCTTATTTGTGACATGTAGATTGTAATAGAATTAATAATGATTTCTTGATATTTTCAATACAGAATATATTTTTAAAATTATAAGTACATTATAACTTCAATCAACATGAACAGAATAAGTTACGATCTACATGACTCCTATACACTCTTTCCAGAATAATTCATTATTAGAAGAAAAAGAAAAATAGAGGTTAGTCGCTGAAGTACTGACTTTATTAATCTTACTAATTGTCAAAAATCAGTTGTTTGTTTCGTCAATGATTACTTCCTGAGTTCTTTTGGAAATATTATGCAAAACTAAGATAGAACATCACTTTAAAAAGATATCTATGAGTATTAATATTAACTTTAAAAACCGACAATGATTTGTGTGATATATCTAATAACAACAGGTTTTTTTTTAATAATCAACAATGCTGTTACTCACGGAAATAAAATTTATACTTCTATGTTATTTTAGAATGTGTGTGCAGATCAATAGTGCATGAAGGAGAAGAAGAACCACACTCACACACTTCAATGTCTAAGCTACTATCTAGTCTTGTTTGAAATGACTTCTGATTCATCCAAACTCGACTTCTCGACGATGTATGCCATATAACCAACTGTAGAGTAGTTCAGACTATTTGCGACACCCGAGTATGTAATGTCGGATGCGTGTGCAAGTGAAGCGAAATATTTGACGAAACACACATCAACACTTAAGACCACAGTCGGATCGACACTCAAATACCGATGTCCTTGAGACAATAAAATAGAATCAATTTTATTTGTCGCGATTTAATATGAGTAAAATCCATCAGATAAAGTAGCTACATTGTTTTGAGAGCAATTAAACAGAATATAAAAATAATGAACCGCTGAAAAGAAAGAAAATAGATTTCTCAGATTATACAAAAGTTTCATCCTGACGCTCCTTTCGAGAATAAAATGCAATGCATTTCAAATTTAGAAAACAAAAAAATCAAAACAACAATGATCTCTTTGTAGCATAATTGTCTATAGAATAGTAAGTTGTACTTGCTAGTCAAAGTTAAAAGTGGAAAATGCACGCAATTGTGCGAAAAAATTATAGAATATTATAAGTCCTTGCCATATATTTCTGATTTCCTCAAATGCTGCACAGGAACATGTAAGTCTTATTTTGAAATATCTGCATTTTGTGTATCACGATAGAGTGATAACACTTGTAAAGACATAGGTTTTATGCTTGCATGCATTCGAACACAATTTAGAAATATTTTTAATCAACGATATAAAAAACATGCATAATGTCGCTCTTCCATATGTTGTAAACCAATAATTTTTCAAATTTATGTAAGAAATATGATTTGCATGTAAGGGTAGCATTTGTACTGTTTTAATCAGCTATGGTAAGTATAATCTTGTCGAAATTTGCATGCTGATGCGTATATTTTATGCCTGAACAACATCTATGTTAAAGTATAATACATTGCATGTATGCTAAATACCTTTCATTTATATATTGTTTGAAAATTAAAAAAAAATTCTATAAAGGTTTATTAGAACGAGTCGACAAGATTATTAGGAATTGTTTTGGCAGTCTGTAACACATGAGCAGTTTTCGCAGATTCCTTAATGTATTTCTTGCTGATGTAGTAAGAAGGATTTCAGTGTGTCCTATATATTTTGAGTTTTATGTTTGCTATGACTCTACTAGAATTGTTTCTGGTTACAGTAGCATTAATAGAATGCCCATTAGAAGTATTTTATTTGAGAAAAAGAAATGAAAAAAAAAGAACCATCATTATTATTGAGTTTTTTCAATAGAAAATCGTTGAACACGATTATTATCGCGATCAACTACATAGAGATTGCCAAATCGATCCAGAAACAAACCTTCGACACCCTTCAATTGATTCGGTCTTTCTCCTTCACCATATCCACCCACAATAATAGTGCCACGTCTTGCTCCTTTCGACCAACGCATTATTCGATTATTTCCGTCGTCTGCTACATATACTGCCCCTGATGCGTCAACAAACACTGCACTAGGATATGATAGTTGTGTCAGAGTATTTCCGTTGCCATAACCACCTGCCACAATAATGCCTTCTTTCGCACCTTTACTCCATTTGGTCACACGATGATTTTCGTTTTCCGACACATAAACAGCTTTTTCTCGATCGACAAATATGTAAGTGGGAAAATTGAGTTGAATTAGATCATTTCCTTTACCATGTCCACCAGCTACAACAATTCCATCCATATCTCCTATTTGATATCGTTTTACTACATGTTTTTCAATATCAGAGACGTAAAGATTTCTCTTATCATCCATAGCCAATCCTCGACAAGCGATATTGTCGATAATTATTCCTCCTTGATTTCTGCTACGACGACGAAACCATCGCACAACTCGTCGATTTCCCCAATCACAGATAATTAGACTATCCGTCTCTTTGTCAATCAACATATCAACCGGACGATTCAACTGTTCTAAACGATTTCCATTGTCATTACCACCAGCTACCACCTGTCCACTATTATCACCCACCTTCCATTGGATGATACGATCATTGTAGGAGTCAGCAATGAGCATTGTCCGATCATCATCCAAGACAAGACCAAAAGGCCTATAGAGTTTATGAAGGGTATTGCCCTCTCCATGTCCTCCAGCAACAGTCTCTCCATTTTCTGACCATTGAACATCGTCTGGAGCTTTAGAAGTCTCTACAAACAATAAGAAAAAGAACCGATATTGTCGTTATCGCCAAGATCTCTTCTGTGAGAGAAAGTTCGACAAAAAAAGTCGATAGTCACCTTCGTCAAAGGAAATCTATCTTCTAGAAAGCGTGCTTTTTATGACTGATGTGAAAAAGCAATTCTTTTTTCGAATCGAAGATCTTCTTTTGATCGTAAATTCAAGAGAGTAGGGTTTTTTTCTCTCTGAAGATTTTATCTCGCTAAAACTTACGAAAAGAAACATCATATTGTTCAGTAACTTTCAAGAATTAAGAATTTTACAAAAAAAGATGGTGTCAAAACATTATTTATTCTATTTGAAAGGTTTCACATAAATTTTCTTTTCAAAAAAACTTTTGTAAGCAAGTTTCACAACCTGTAGTAAACAGCTGATTTAGTCATAGCTGAAAGTCTTAATAAGTCAAGAAAGTGAACCGTCAAGAATATTAATTTGTTCATGTATACCTGAAACTCCAGATCTATGAACTAGTTATGTGCGTACCTAATAGTGGACTATTGAAGAGAACTACTAATAAAATTAGAAATTGGGATGCTAATGGTATAGCTTTGCTCGCCAACGACATCTTAGACAATGTGAGATTTTTCTTCTTTCTCTTCCGCTGTTGTATACACTCAATAACTGTCCTTGTATTATATAATGCAGATTATCGCTTCATTATATATCATCTTGGGGAGTGTTTTCTCTTCATACAGTCATGTGTCTATGTTGAAAGTTCGATTTTTCCTTTCATAATGCTGATTTTACAATCTTTGAATAAGAGAGACTACTTCTATAAGAGGAGGAAGGACGAATTGAAACACATTTGTTTGTTACAGAGTCTTCTAAAATATATTTATATGTCTCTTTTCGAGACATCCATGAATATCATCAAGGGACAGCATAGAGTTTGTTGAGCACATAAAACAAACTTATTCAACATTATAAATAGGTTTATCACAGCAACTTTAAGAAGATATAGATTGTGTCTCAGAAGAGAATGTATAAATATATAAAAGCAGCCTTAAAATAATTCAAAAAAAGATTCGAAGATATTCTTAAGAGAATTCTAAATAGATTTGATAAAATCCACTAGACATTGAATCATATGAATAAGAGATTTGAAAAGATTCAACCAGGATATGAACAATGTCCTAGGAGATTGAATCAGAGTTCAGAGTGATTTGAAATGAATCATATCAAGATATAAAGAAAAATTTATCTGATAGTAGTAGAGCCTCCAGAATAGCCTATCGGAATCTCACTAGAAGCTGAAAGTAATCGTAACTCATCGGTCAATAGAATTAATTTTCCTGTTGTTCATTATACAGAGCCCTTGATCGATACAGTACATGTCGTGCTATGCGCAAGCTCGAAAATTATTTCCCATAAACCTCTTCTAGGTATAGTTGGATACATAGATAACTTTTCGGTTTTAATCTCGGAAATTCGATCTCGTGAATCAGCATTATTTTGTAAACAATTGAAAAAGCTTGCTAGTACAGCCTGTTTGAAACTGAAATGTGGAACTCACGTAGATTATTCTACCTTGTTATCCTAATGCATCATTTGTAAACTGAAAAGTTTCTTGTCGACTAAAGCTCTTTTCACTCATAATCAATGACAAGAACAAGAATTCATTATTTATTTCTACGTTTAAAACTGATAATGTCTTTTTCGTTTGAGACCTCCCAATTTCATTTATAATTGTTGCTATGAACTCGATAATAGTCATTTTTTTTAATTTGAAATTATTTATTTTCACCATCCACTATTTCATAAATAAGGCTATTACAACAATGCAGGTATATGCATTCGCAACTCTTACTACATTACTATACACTTCAATCAATTCATAACTAGTGATATTGTTTATTTTCCAAATTGATAAAAAGAGCGAATGATGCTTCTCATGTGGATTATGTAAGTGCAATGAGAGATCAATATATATATCACTTCTCTTCATCTTCAATTTTTAACATACAAGTTTAAATTGTAAAAAAATCAATAATTACACTCTTAAAAACTTTAGCTAATGTACAATAGTTTTTTTTCAAATAATTATGAAAACCTTGTAATATTGTATTGTAGTTGAACTCATATTCTTTACACTATTGTAGTAGAATTTTTTATGGTTAAATGAATCTAAAACTTTCTATGGGTGGTTCTTGAGGTCTGTAGTGGTGAGTTGTCTGTAATAGGGAGGGAGGCGCCGCAAAAACTTGAGCTTAAAATTTACACTCGCTATCTACTTCAAAAATATACATGAGTTCAACAAAATCGATGCATAAATCGTACCTGTGGGTTTCGTTGATGAACTGGTCGTTATAGGCGGTATATTATATGCACTAACAGTGCGAATGATTGCTCCTCTTGCTTTGTCAACTACAAGCTGCTTGGAAATAACCTCTACTTGAAGATGATCGACGATGTCTATGATTTTGTAAACGTACAGAGATTTCGGTATCCACTTTTCGCCGGTCCATTCACTTTCCACTTGATATTGCTCAAGCAGATCTTGAACATCCTTTGTTGAGTAAATGTCTCTCTTTGTATTTGACATTGAATTCGATGATGAACCCGATGATGCTCCTGATCCACCACCACTTATTCCAAATCCAAAGATTGAAAATCCCACCTCTCCGCCGCCTGATGACGATGATGACTGTGAGTTGGCTTGATTCAAGTTAAAAAATGAATCGTTGTATCTGTTTGCTTCGGTGGCTGTTTTATTATAGGTAAACAGTTTATTTATGGAATTTGTAATCAGGTCCGGATGAAAATCCTTGGACGACCAGATTTCATTATATAACCGAATATTTAATTTGACTTCTTGCGCATCGTTGAGAGCTATTGTTTATCAAAAAGAAATAGAAAAAGAAACGCTCAGTCTGCTACTTATTTTACCTTGATCCAACGACGCTTTGAACTGATCTTCAAGACCGTTGATCAACATTGATGATATCGAATCCTCTTTTTCCATGTAGATCATTTTTCTAATATTTATGAGATATTTGCTGAGGAAAGTTGACAGTTGTTCTCGATGAACATACTTTGCGCTTGTACTGCCACCATCCGCTACTGTTTTACTTAGAACACTTCTCAGTTGATCACTGCTGATTGATACAAGATTCGTCGAAACTTGTTTGAAACCAGCAAAAAAAAATGATATTTGGATTTCATATTCCCCATCACTAATTTTTGTCGCTGTTTCGTTGGCAATTTGTTGTGATGAACATTGAAATCGAAATGTCATAGTCAACTGATTCGGATTTACTAATTTATATGGATCAACACCTTCAACAGGTGAATCGGCTCCTCGAACAATGTAAGCCATAATTGAGTCTATCATTAATGGTGCCACGTCCCACAATTCTGAATATTGAGATATAGTTGAGTTATATTTCTTCATGATTGCGCTTCTTGCCATGTCTTCCACATCTTTATTGCTCAAGGCAAGTTTCATTTGAACTTCTGTTCTGGAAGCGATGACCCATGGCTTTGATGGATCATTGGATAAAACAGGTGTCATGACGGGCACAAAGAAGAAGGACCATCTTTCAGGCGTTTGACGAAACTCGTTTTCATTTGAGAAAGTATTATAAATGTAGATTTGACTGCCCTGATAAGTAAACATTGTAAAAATTTGGGTATTGACAACTGCTGTGGCTAAACTTGGACTATTTCTTCCAGATTTAAGGTTCACTAAACTACGCTTGACCATTATCATTGAATTTGCACTGCTTGAGCTACTCGTTACAGACAGATAGCAGGTACTGAAGACAAGCAAGATGAGACTTATGAGTTGTTGAATGATCATTGTTTGTCTAGCGTCTTTTGTGCGACGATAAAAACAGAAAATAATCGATTATTTTAATATTTACTGTCATTATATAGGAGGAGATCGGATATGTTGACAGTTGATTGAATAAATAAGTAAGCTGAAAATTGTGCCATATTCGATAATGGGGATCTGTTCTCATAAGTTGGATCTATCGAAGCATGTTTTCTCGCTATTGGTTGTGTTACACATCGCTTAAATTATTCACAAGGACTTCCTATCTGCATATTTAATTGAAGTTAATGAGAAAAATAAGTCTACCACATAATATAGACGACGAAATAGATTTAAGAATGAAAAAGCATGCTAGCTCAGTTTCTTTGAAGCTTAAATCTGGAACTTACGTATATTGTTCAAACTTGTTATGCTAATGTGTCATTTGTAAACTGAAAAATAATGTTTTTCAAGTAATTATGAAAACATTAAAATATTGCATAGAATATTAACCTTGTTGTGTAAGGTTACTGAGGTTTGAGGTAGTGATATATCTGTAATGAGAGCCTGTTTTGCTATATGTCTGTAACTGGAAGGGGAAGAGGGGAGGAGTCGTAAAAATGTGAACTTAAAATTTACACTTACTATTTTCTTCAAAAATATACGTGGATTTCACGAAACCTATTTTATCGAACACGCATGCTAATTATACCTGTCTTCCAACCCAATGAATATTTAGCTGATTATTCATGAGTGCTTCTATCGTCATAGCACTGCATATACTCTCAAAGCGATACAGATACTATTTAACAATTATTAACTTGAAAACCAGTCAGTGCGTACAGTGGCAGAGCTTCAAGAAAAAAAATCCTGGTTACAGATATATAGAACGTGTGTGCAAGTAGATATATCAAGATTCCCACACTAACCAACTTTAAAAGTTTTTATCCAAACAAGCAGTGGTAAAGAATTTGAGAAGTACTCTAGTAAATTATATGAACATGTTGAATTACTTTGTAAAGTAATCGCAAGTCCAGAAATGACTCAAAGAGATAAACCATTGGATCAAACTATTGAATATTATTGTATACTATTTGTCAAACACTATATGTGAAGAATACATAGAGTATTACACTGGAAAATTCACTGGATTTGGTATGTTTATCGTCTATATCCGATTGTTTATTATGAAGACGATACAAATAGCCGATTCGATTGTATTCATGTGAATGAGAAGTATAGTTGGCAAAACATAAAAAGAAAATATACTTCGCTTCTAGTACGTAATTCAAGAGATACGCCAAAATTGCTTCCTTCAATCGACTTACGTTAGCAAGTGCTATGATTTACCCGGTAGATTTTCTTAAAAAATTTAAGAAGTATCCTCTCTTCTCCATGGACTTAACACAATTTAAAAAAGGTGCGTTCAAATAAATGATACAGAATTATGTTTCATGTTTGAAGTTATTCGATAAGGAATCATTACTCGTGTCACCATTCGACATCGAATTGATTTAGCATAAACATATGAGACGTAATACCCTTTATTGAAGAGACACAGAAGTTCTATGCGGATTTCATTTGGATCATAATGATGGCATCAATAAGAATATCCTAGGCGATACATACAAGAAAACAGCATATCAATGGAAATAACTTTATCAGACGGAATACGGCAAAAATATTGACAAAAATCAATTGTACACTCGTACCACCAATAAAATTAGTTAGTAAGCCTTCATTCTCTGTAAGTAAGGTAGTAAAAAGTGCTTTTCGCAGCATTGATACGGCTGGCGATGATAGCCTTGGTGGTGGTGATGATGGCGGTCGGTGCGACGTCAGTTATGGAGGCAATCAATAAATTATTTCACTTTGTATGCAAATCAATAAATAATTCGATTTTACAAGAAAATAGGGATATCTTATGTTTTTCTCCAAAAAGGAGTAGGATCATGAAGCTATGAAATCAATCTTTTCCCGAAATTGAATTTCATATTTTTCAAATAGTCAAATAAGATGCCACAAGTAGGTTACTACTCAAATTAACCAACTAATCCTACTTATGACTGCGCGCAAGCGATTTAAAATTTTGATATTTTCTAATTTATAAGCTTGCAGCATTCAATATTCGTATGAAATATATGGCCTCCGTTGTCAACGCTTTGTAATATGAGATATATACCAAATAAAATCTCATTATTTCCGCTATCCAAAATGAATATGAACGTGGATGTAGGCGTAAATGGAATGGGTTTTAGATTTAGGCATGGATGAGATAATTGTGGATGAGTGTAGATGGATGTGGGGATGAGAATGTGAATAGTTGTGTATGTGACTGCATGATACTTATAACACCTACACCCACACTCAAGATAGTTTCGCGATCCGACTAATATGTATACATCGATACCCAACTACATCGCAACCTGATGTGTAATATGCTACGCATGCCTACTTTATTGCAAACTTTTTCAAAGGTTATTCAATAAAGTGAATGTCGTTTTATTTTAGCAGTTTTACTACTTAGATAGACAGGAACTTCAATCGGCTTTATGTTTCTGAATAGTAAATTCCTCGTAATCTCCCAATTGTGCAGTCATCAATGTAGGAAAAGCCCAAGCAAAATGATGTTTATTATAGATTAATGGTCGTGAGGACTTGACGTAATCAACATAACGGTTATCTCCATAAATAGATGACATGGCTTCCAGTAAATTACCGGGCCATGAAGTCGGTGATCCCTTGTTAGGATTCACAAACCATGGCCATTCATTGGGATGAAGACTATAGTAATACAAATAATCAAGCGCTTGCTTGATTGAAAAATTACCCTGGGTATAATTGGTAAACAGATTTTCTCCTGTAGCTTGATATGCTACCCAACATGTAGCTGTAATCGGTGCAAGAGAAAAATATGTATACCAAATCCCATTAGCCCCTCTAACAGTCTCTTCGGGCATGTGACCATCAGCAGCAATTTTAAGAAACAGATCACTTTTCACTAAACGAATATTTTCAGTCACTTCGTTGGCATTGTCCAACAAATGAGCAGATAAAATCGAACCAAAGCGACCCCAATCGCCCCAATTGTTTTTTCGCAATCTAATTTCATTTGACGCTTTTAAATAGACATTTCGCACCCATTGTAAATATTTTTCCTTGTCAGTATGATTCCAACCATTGTAATTAAGAAGTAGTTCGCCAGCCATAACCATTGCGGTGCCCGAATACACCATGACAAGACTGCCGTCATAGTCTGAATACTTCGTATTTAAATCAGCCCATGCTTTTAAAAATCGTATTGATTGATTAGCATATTTGGATTGACCTTCGCTTATGCAATAAGCCAATGCGCAGGCATAGGCATCAAATGCATCAGATTGAAGACCAGCCGAGTTTCTTTGATGCAATATTGGATCAATATAGTAACCAGGGACGGCAAAATCAACTAGAGCATGAGTGGTATGATTAAATGCTGCATCAGCATAGGAAATAAGTCGTCGATAAGCATCGTAGTACGGTTGTTGTCTGTTAGATACTTGCAACTTTACAAAATCAATCTGATGTTGGGGATGCATTCCACCTGGATGATTGTAACCTGAAATATATAAAATGATCCTGCTTCATGATCATTTTTATGTCAAGTATCACCTATTCAGCATAGTACTGCTGCTAATAAATGTTGAAGTTAATTAAAGTAAGATACTTATATATCAGCTTATTCGTTTTAAATTAAAATTTTTTAATAAAATAACTGGAATGAGTTTTATTTGAAAGAAATCTTAGTTCTCCTATAAATATGAATATGTTCATTGTTTGCGGCACCCTCTTAGAGAAGTGTGCAAGACACAAGACCTTTTAGCTCTACAGAGATAAATTAACCGCTTCTGGTCGTTCCTTCTGAGGCCTCTGAAGTTTAATGAAAATAAAGGACAAATATTTTGAAACATTCGTCGTACCTTTAGTGATGGTATCATCTGCTCCTAGTACAAAATTCGATAAGCAATGCAGTACAATGACTACAAAGACTATAATCAAGTTCATTTCGAAATATGTCAAATAAATGAACGATACAAGAGTAAGAGCAAAAAATAAATTATATTGTACCAGTGTATTCCATGTTGGTTCTACTATTAAATTGTGCTTCACTAATCCATTTTGATTGATGAAAGAAATTGGATATCATATGTGAAACGGCAAAAAAACAAAAAGAAATTAATATTTCGAGAAGCATGTTTTTTTTTAAGAACGCAGAGAGATAAGGGCAGTTTGCACCTCTCCTGTGGGATCGATTCATTTCGAGGATGCTAGAGCTTGAACTCCTATTTTATCCTGTATACTTATCTACTGTGCTGCTGTGATTGTGTGAAAAAAATCAGTACATATAGTTTACCACAATAATTATTTGCCCGAAATCTGATGTTTTTCATCTCTGTTTTGGGGTTGTCTTTTCAAATTTCTCACTCTGGTGAGAACAAAATCCTACTAAATTTATTATGAGTTTTGATAAAGCTAGATGTCCTGCATGGTTCCACATACTATCGCCATATATCGAGACTGTAGGTGTGGTATCATTGAAAAGAAGGCTCACGCCCAAACTTGAGTTTGAAACCAATAGGCAGCAACTTTTTCATGCATTGACAATTTCTTATTATTAAACCAATTGCTTTGTTAGCAATTTTTGAAGTATTTGTATAAATATAGGTTTATGGAAGCAATGGTAGTTATAAAAAACAAACAGAATGAGCTGAAACAAATTACAAAGAAAGATTGTTCCTTTTCTTTCTTTGACAACGAGATTCAGTACATATAATTGATACTTTATAATCAATAAAATTAATTAAAAATAGAATATGTTTAAATCATGTATTGATTGACGAATGTTTTAATTACTGATATGCCGAAGAATAGTAAAAATAATTTTTGCTATCGTTTAAGAATATCATTTACTCATATTTTTGTATATTATGAAATAAATTCAAGGTAATAATCAACTTCAATTGACTCGAACAGAAAGCATATCGAGTATTATTCGAATATATATCTAAATGAAAAATATATAAGCTCTTTCCTTATTATTATTTAACATTCAGTAGCATTATAAAAGGGATGCTTGAGGATTCTCTGAAAAAGAATAATATTTTGTTTTCTCTTATTTATACTAATTTGCAAAACGATTTATTCAACCATTTATTGGATAAATTTTTGAATTTGTCTTTGCAGATCTTTCATAATTTGATGAGGATTTATTTGTTTTTCCTTCGAAATCATGTGTATTTATTTTAATTAAATGAAAATAAAACATATTTCTAGTTCTTCTTGTGTTTCCCATATTTCTCCCTTTTTAGAACTTGTAATAAGAGTATTTTCGATTTGATTACCTAATGTCTTTTTCTATGCCTTTCAATTTTATATTGTATCCTATTTTTTGTTCTTTTAATGATTGTTCATATTCTTGAACCATGTTTGTAATTAAGTGTCTAAATTTGAAAAACAAAAGCTAATTTTTTAAATAGATAGAAGAGTAATTAATGATTATACCTCTATAAGTAGACTTTGTTTGTTTAATATTATGTAACGATTCTTTTTTTCATTTTTGTAGTACTTTACATAATTTAGCCGTATTTTCTTGTGTAAATTTAAGATTTGATTTGATCTCTTGAATTGTTTCATTTCGCATATTTTAATACACATTCGACGTGTATTTTTTTCCTTTATATTTACTAAAGAATTGACTTCGTTTTTTAATGTTTCGATTTCATTCTGATAAAAATCACGTTCAATCTACAAAAAAAGCGTGGCCTTAGGTGATGTTGCTTTCAGCACACTCAAATAAGCTTTTGTATCAAACCTGAGAATATTTCATATTATTCTTTCTTCTTTTTAATTGTGTACTTAATCTCCTATATTGCATATTAGTTGACACTTTCAAACTATCCACCTGATTTGCTGATATTTTTTTACAGCAAGTCGGAAGAAAATGTCCCAAAATAGCTAAGATAAAATTTTTGCATAGATAAGCAAACGTGAAGATAATTTTGATGATGAAGAAACTAGAAAAAAGAATCCCTCTTAATTATGAGTATTATTCTTTTGACACCACCTGACGATATACTTTAACTTTCTATGAGTCGTCATCACTTTAGAATAGTTGAGTATGTTAAGTATTGTTGTTCTGAAAATGTTTGATATTTTTATATCACCATGCTTAGAAGATCTTTTAAGTTCGTAAAAATCTGTTTCAATAGCGTACTCGTTGATATCCCTATGTGAATCAATGTTTTTTCTGATTTTGTTTCTCTTGATTTTGATTTTATTTGTCTGTATTATTTTTATTAACATTTTGATTTTTTTAGACGGATTATACATTCAATCACTTGCTCTTTCTATAACATTTCTAGTTCTCACATTCATACATAATGGGCACTGATTCTTTCTTTGTATTCTTTTCATTTCTATTTACGCATAACTTGATAGATGTTTCTGGTAATGTGCAACATTATATTTTGTATTATAAGTTCAGAGTTAATAGAAAGTGTGAGAATTTTGCGCTCAGTGATCTATTTTCCCACACTTATGCTCTTTATGAAGTGATATTTCTCCTGACTATATGAAAAGTAAAATTTGAAGAAATCGTTGGATAGATATTGAGACTATGGAAACTTGATACTTTTGGCATGTTGCAATTTTTATATGTGCTACTGACATTTCTAATTCTAATTTTTTTAATTTTCACTCCAAAAATATCGTCTACATATGTCAAGAATTATAGTTCTTTATGTAACTTAACGAGTTCCATCGAATTATGATTGCAAAATACCAAAAGTATTCAGTGAAATATTTAATTTTTGGCACATTAAAATAGCATTTATCTTACAATTATATTCTTTATCTCAAGAAATGAAGACAATAATATTGTTAAAAAATCGTTGAAATACCATACTTTAATCAAGTTACTCTCTTCATTCATTTTAAGTATTCTAATTCAATCTATAGAGAAAACTTGCTGAGAAAATAACTAAATAGAAAAATAACACATTTGTAGAGGAAAGATTAATGAATTGGTCTTGCTCATAAAAACATATTGATAGAAGGCTCGGTACAAATTCATTTTGAAGTTTAAAATAACTGCTTTAATGGGTGTCAGCGTTAGATCATCCTTCAAATTCTGGTCACAGAAAGAGTTTGGAAAAGGAACAATTGAGGTTGAAAAAGGAGATATAACGGCAGAAAGGGTAAGTGAACAAATTTCCATTGTCAATGTGAAACTTTCGTTATTTATTCTGCTCTTTCATAGGTTCATGTTATTGTTGGAACCTCATCATCGCAAAGATTAAAAGAGATAATACTCGAAGCAGCCGGTGATGTCGCGAAAACTGCGTATAAGACTGAACTTGAAAAGAACCCGATTCCAATATTAATTTCTCTTCCTCCAGGCCAATTATCTTGCAAAAGAATCTTTTTTGTTAAATGGAGACCAGAAAAAAATGAAACTTTACTTGAAAAATCAATCACTGATTTTGTATGTAATACTATAAAAAATGTTGCTTCACATGATTTTACTTCGGTGGCATTTCCAGCTATCGGCTGTGGCTTACATGGATTTCCAGTAGATGTTTTAGCCAAGACATGAGTGCAAAAAATCAGGAACTAGATACCTAATCAAAGAAAAGTATTGAAAATAAAAATTGTGGTACAACCTAAAAATCAAGATATTTATGAACTCTTATGTAAAGAAGTTTTAACAACAAAATCAGGTAATATTAAAGCTTTGGCTTCATCATTATGTTTCACTTTCAAATATTTCGATTCTTGACTAACTGAGTGCTCGAGAAACTTTNGAATAATCAAATGAACACTATAGTTAATTTCTATTACATAATAATCAGATAAAAATCTGTAGATTTTTTTTATTTAGATTTCTTATGACAAACTTAATGAACTATGTCTTCTCCTCTTACGAACATTGTAGGATTATATTTTAATCATAGATTAATAAATGGAATGAGACGAATAAGAAAGAAAAGTAATTCTACAAAAAATTTACAATTTCATATATCCCGTTCGAAAGAGGAGAAAAATTCCTATCAATTCATTATAATATTTTATTTTTAAACAATGTTTATTGAAGAGTTATCCTAGACACATGGAAATCAACTTCTTCCATTGTTTTCAAAATTCCATGAAAGGTGTGGATATATTTTGGGAATTTATCGAAGTGAAATAGTACTCTGACATTTAGTGCTATTATTTTTTGTATCATATGTTATAGTTACGACGATCCTCCATAAGTTTGACAAATCGTGAATTCAAAGATTCGCTAGATATTTTTTAGATTTTAAGCTGGCATAAATGCTAGCTAATCTTCTCAAATTTAATAGTTTACAAAGCTAATATATTGAAATCTTCGATTTTTTCGGATAAAATATAAATAACCCACAGAACATCAGAGACTTTTACTTCCATGAATCATTCGACTTCTGATAAACTATTATTATATCAACAAGAAAATAAATGATAAGATTAACTTTTCTTGCTGCCATATATAAAAAGAAATATAAACATCTTTACAATATGTTCTCGGTTGTTTTTTATGGGAAATTAGTGGAAAAAACTTTCGAGCGATTGTCTCTCTTGTTTTTTGTTGATATTGAACGATTATTGTCAACAGTGTATACTTATACTAGCATCTAGTTCAATTAAATTAGGAAGATGACTTCGATGAAGAAATTGTTCAACATAATCCATATGAATATTGAATAGAATCAATGTAGATAAATGAGTAAATTTAATATTATTTGTTTTTTTTATCTTGTTGTTCAAGTTCATTGTATAATTCGAGTGTGTTAAAATAAGCTAGAGCTCGAGCGATATGTGCAAAGAAAAAACGTCGTTGAAACGATTGCCAATAAATGGAAACAAATAGATTTGATATTGACCATAATTATTATTGAAATAGTCAACAGTACAATCAACAGATCATTCCTGATATTTTAAAAATCTATGGCAAATTGTATCAATTCTTATATGAATAGGATTTTCTAATATTGAAAAAATATGAAAATTAAATTGATGTAAATGAGGTATGTATTTATGAAACAATGTCTTTCTCTAAATAAAATCCATTAACAAAATTCTTGAGTCCACTTGTTATTCCATTAATAGCTAATAATAATGTTAAATATTCAATATTTGTCAAACATTGTAGAAGAGGAACTATATATAATTTATAGTTAATTATATTTCGATAGATTTTCATTGTTAATCGTTTTAAATTCGGGTATAAATCCTANGGAGAAAGCAAAAGACTACATTGAAAAATATCACCTTTGTATACATAAACATGCAAAATACTGATACTTGTGAGCCAAATCGAATTAGTAAATAGTCACAATCATCAAATTAATTTAATGTTATTCAAATATGAGTCAGTTGAAATGATTGTGGGAATAACAACTTATCAGAATTCAATACGTTTGGCACAATAGGGAGGAGAGGATTGCTGCGACGAAAAATACGGTAAAGATTCATACCTAATAAAATATATAGATATATACGAATGTTATAATGTAATATTTTTCAATGTAGTCTTTTGCTTTCTTCGAATAGTAATGTGATAAAAAAAGACTCCTATATCACAAGTCTATGGATTCTTTTTCCCATAAAATAGCAACAAGAGTTTGTCAAATCATAGAATTTCCTAAGCAAAGGATAAACTACAGCTGATGTATCTAATGTATAAGGAGTGCCTGTTTCATCCTTTTGTCTATCAATCATTATTTTCAAATGTATCATTTTTTTGGAAGTTTTCTTATAATTTTTTTTAGCAAAATTGATTAGTTCAGGAATATGTCAAATGTTAAGTGTCCATGACTGCATATTATCGATGATATGAGACATGATATCTAAATAAAATTGTTCAATATGTGTTTTATATGGTGATTTGACATAATCAAAAGTTAAATTAATTGAATTATATTTATCAAGTGTAAGTTATTCCAAAAAATCATTACCAGCAGTTATAATATAAATACGTAATATCAAGCAAGGTTTGATTTTATTCATCATAATTAACATTAACTCATCAGGTAAATCAAGTAATTGAACATTATCTTCTGTATAAAATAATTAAAAAAAAATAACAAATGAGATTTTGAAATAGTTATTATGGGCTAAACCAGCAAAAATAGGACATGCACTAGATGTATTTGAAAGCAATTCTCTATCGACATAGGTTTTGTTTTCAAGTGATTGTTTTTGGATACGCTTGTGTAAAATTATCTGCTCTTTCACATGGTTATTAATCAATTAATTAATAATTAACTAAATAAGAAATAATTAGTGAATATCTCTATAACCGAATAAGAAAAAAAACTTGAAAACTTTAGCGTAGACTCTAAGATATGGCTTGCATATAGGGTAAAATTTTTAGCGAGAATGGACTTCAAAAAGCTCCCTTTAAAAAATTGATTTTTCAGAATCTTTAAACAGAGCTGATTCAAAAACATTTGTGTTAGTATCATTCTAGAAATTCCTAATATTAACATAAACTCATGGGAATGGATTTCAAATTGGTCAGTTTGCTACCAGAGCGTTTGATTGGTAGTGAAGTCGTACTCAGTCATGTCGAACGCCAAATAAATTTTGTTTTTTCCAAAAAAGTTTAAACATGCATCAAAAGAATTTTACATCGAAATTTGGTAGCCTTAAGAGTCGTGTCTAACATCACGTATTAAATTTTCGGCAATTATACGGGCTTACGAAAGCATCAGATGCTACATTGACAAATTATGTAGCTGAAATTCTTAATGATTTCGATTTGGCTATTATTCAAGAAATTACAGATGTTACAATGCAAGCTCCATATACTTTACATGAAGTTTTAAATAGAAAATCAAGATTAAAACCATATTCAATGGTATTAAGTGCAGGTGTTGGACGTTCAACATCAAAAGAGCAATATATATTTTTTAATCGTGAATCAGCATCAGGTGTTAAACTTATTAATTCCTATCTTTATCAAGATACTGAAGATCGTTTCGAACGACCACCGTAACATATTGACAGAATAGTCTTGGCTTTTCTTTTATATATTCTTTCATTTTAATTTTTAGTTTTATTGGTACATTCCAAGTGACTAAAAAACAAGGTATATCAGGTGTTAAATATTTTATTATCATAAATGTTCATTTACGACCTACTTCTGCTTATCAAGAATTTCTTGATATACGTTATGTTATAGAAGATTTTATTCTCAAAAATGCTAAATATTTTAGTGAAACATAAACATCATTAGCTACAGCTTTAGAACAAAATCTAATTGGTGCAATATCTACTAATAAACCAAGTTTAAACACAAATCATCCTATTATAATTGCTGATGACTGAAATGCAGATTGTTCATATATTTCACTCACACGTCAAAAATCACTTCGGTTTGTTTATAACCAATACAAAAAACAAAAAAAGTATCTACGTTTTTTTTTTGTCTATTTGAAAATCTGTTTTTTAGTTCTGTTGATCATTTCGCAGTTAGACAACTTTGCGACCACAACAAATTTTTTCTGCAACTTAAATATAAATAGTAAAATTTTGCTAGTAAACAGATTCAAGTTCATGTTCTGTTCATAAAAAAATTATGCTTTTGTGATTTTGGTGTGGAATTCTATTTAAGAGAAGAGTTGGTCTTGACGTTCGGTTTTGTTGATAAATCTATAGTAGCTATACCATTTTACCTTGTGTAGGATTATTCCCCTCTTTTTGTGCATAAAAACTAAGAACTAGACAACATCTTCTGAAAAACTCATTGTTAATGTTCTTTAGCCAAATAAACAGAAAAGAAAAAAAATAACAAAATTAACTTGACTTGACTCGACTCGAAACCATTTCGACATGACTCGAAGTCGACTCGAAAAATGGCTTGACTCGCCCATCCCTGGGTGAGCAGAGTTTTATGAAAAAAAAATATATATGATTCTGATTAAAAAAAAATATCATGTGAGCAGGATTTGATGACGAAAAAAATATCATTTTACTATCATTTATAAATCAATCTAAATCATGTACTAACTTGTGTTTCTTGATTATATGATTGAGTAGGGTCTGATGACAAAAAAAAAGATTATACGATTTTATCATTTTTTTTTGTATCTTTTGAAATTTTAAATAGCTATATTTTCAATAACTATGTGAGATTTTAAATGGCTATAGAGAATTTTAGNGTCTATTCAAGAAGAGATTAAACGATTTAGTAAGTTTTTACTCATTACTTAGAAATGTGTAAATATTCTATATATAACAGTAGCGTACGGATTTGTTTTCCATAAAATATCGACAAGAGATTTTCAAAATCTCAAAACATAGAATTTTCCTTCTTTTCTAAGCAGAAAATCAACTGAAGTAATATTTAAATACAGTTTAGAAAAATATACTTAATAATAATTTACCTAATGTATCTAATGTATAAGGAGTGCCTGTTTGATCATATTGTCTACCAATCATTATTTTCAAATGTGTCAAATTTGGAAGAGTTCCATTATAATTTTTTTGAGCAAAAGTCATTATATCAGAAATATGTCGAATGTTGATTGTCAATGATTGAATATTATCGATAATATGAGGCATGATATGTGAATAAAATCGTTGAATAAGTGTTTCATATGGTGATTGAACATAATCAAAAGTTAAATCAATTGAATGACATTTATCAATTGCAAGTTGTTCCAAACGATTATTACCAATAGTAATAATAGAACTAACCAATAACACGCGAGGTTTGATTTTATTCATAATAATTAAAATTAACTCATCAGGTAAATCGAGTAATTGAACATTGTCTTCTGTACAAAACAATAAAAAAATAAATCATATTTTGAAATAGTTACATACTCATACTTGATAAGCACTTCATTGTCGATATAATGTGTTTGACTAAGATTAGAATAGAAGTACACATATACATGAATATGTGAAGAGTTATGTTTGATGGACATTGTCTAAATGAGAACCAATCATTAATGATCAATTATTTCAACAAAAGATGTTTTTTTTAAAAAGAAATATGTAGGTGAACCAATCAGATGAAATTATATTGAAGATTTTTTCATTGTATAATGTAATTTATTAATTTTGAATATATTTAACATTAGAAGTGATTTATAATAATACTAAAGATTATAGAATGATTACTATCATTCATTTACCTGTTAATAGATATGCATTGATGTAGATATCATACAAATATTGATGTATTATAATAATATTTGAATATTTCTTGATAAGTTATGAGACATTTATAAAACAATTTTCAAGTTTAGCGGATCTATCATTATTATAAAAACACAATATTTATGCTTTCTTCTTTGTTAAGACAATTATAAGTTGAAAAATAATCGAAATGATAAAAAAATCGTTAGAGAAAATTAAGCTATTATAATGAACAGAATTCAATGCTTGAATCTAAAGCATGTTAAAACGATAATAAAGACTTAGAAGTTTGTTACCTAAAAAAAGTTTATTAAAGAATATTTGAGTATAAAAAATCGAAGCTAAGAATAAAAAGTTAACGAACGTTATTATAATAATCATTAAGATGGTATCCATCTAAGAAAAATCAATATTATTCAAATTGAAAATATATACTAACTACTGTAGAAATCTTTTTTTTCCTTTTTCATCAGTTGAAGTTTTTAATTCAAGTGAATTTTTGAATACTAATAATTTCATCTTCAAACGAAAATATATTCATATTTTAATTAGTGGCGGAACCAGGGGTGGTCTAGAGGGAGCTCAGCTCCCTCTAAAAGCGTTCGAGCTCCCGCTAGAAAATTTTGAAACCGCTGTCAACGCACATATGAGCNTATTTTCACTCTAAAATCTAATTTATTAATTTAAAATATATTTAACATTAGAATGGACTTATAATAATGGTATAGATTATAGAATGCTTACTATCATTCATTTAGATATTATTTAAATATTGATGTTTTATAATAATATTTGAATATTTTTTGATAAGTTATTAGCGATTAATAGACGATTTCCCAAGTTTAACCGTCCTATCATCATTATGAAAACATGACATTTTACTTTCTTTTTTGTTTCAAAAGTTTTAATTTGAAAAAAAATTCGACATGAGAAGAATACTATTAAAGAATAATAAAAAGTTAACGAATAATATTACGATTATGATAATCTTTAAGATGATATCCACCCAAGAAAAATTAATAGGACGAAAATTGAAAATATATACTAACAAAACATCTGTTTTTTTATAGCTTCGTTGAAGTTTTCAATACTAATTATTTGATCTTCGAACGAAAATATATTCATATTTAGATTTCGTTAACAGATGAGTTTCGTACATTTTGGTTGTAAATTATTTCCATATCATTTGTTTATTTATGCACAATAGAATATTTCTTACTAAAACTCTTATAGTATTTCATATAGTTGTTCTTCAAAATTCTTTATAAACGCTTGTCAGCTTGACTATTTTGATAGTAAAATGTGGAATTTATAGGTCTTCGTTAGTATTATTAGACTGATACAATATACCTAAAATGGCGAACCTAGAACAGATGATATTATTATTTTTCGCTACTGTTTTATTTTATTAATTGCTTTATTGAAAATTTGTTATACACAATTATTAGATTCAACAACAGGTCTCGAGATTCTTTAATGCATCTCAATAATTACAAAAACTCTGTTACTCATTCTTTTGAAAACTTACATAAGTCCTTGAGTTGAATAACTTACAGTAGAATATGTCTCAGAGTCGCTTTATATCCCAATAAACATAGATCTATCATTTGTTATTGGTTGAAGATGATGTCCTTCACAAATGAACAAACACGATGATCGTCAAGAGTACTGAATATTTTCTCGTAAGCCAAAAATCTGAAAGTTAAAAAATTAATGCTCGATATTGAATATGTGCACCAAAATATAAATCATAACTCACTGAACTACAGTGTAGAAGTGTTAAAAATGTATGGACCTGAGCCAAACACAGTTCAAAATCCTAACGTAAACACGTTCTTCCAAAGAGAGAGTCTCGAATCATTCAGTATATGTATTTAATATATATTTCGTTAAGTTTGATTTCATTAAAAACAATTCTATTAACATATTTTTATTATTTATTTTATTAAATTAATCAAAACATAAGAAAAAGTTACAACAAAGGTAAATAAATGTGGAAATATTCTAAACCAAGATTTATACCAAGACTTAGATTTAGTTGTTTCACTCTTATACAATTTCATCATGTTTTATCACATGTAAATTGTTTTGTGATAGCTATTAATTTATCGTAACTAACAGCTAATTTAGTAGGGCGAGGTAAACGTATTTTTTTTATCATTAAGATATTGCTCGAAATAATCGTAATGAGCGAAGTAAGATAAGAAAATTGAATAATTGTTGTACAGAATGGATTATCATTTGAACTTACATTATTTGATATTGATGATTGTCTCTTATAAGATTATAAACAGTTAATATTTTAATTAAAAGAAAAGACAGAAATTCGCATGAAAAATTAATCTTCGAGTAGGGTGTGGGTGTCTTTTTGTCCTCACGCACCTACACCCACACTCTGAAAGCGAAACGTCTGTATTACAGTTGCAATATCAGAATATTAGTATATTTGTTTTCGTCTAACTTCATTAGCATTTGGTGTCTAAAGACTTATTCTTTTTCGCAAAATATTGATTAGGAAACTATTTTGCCTAGCGAACACTGGCTTCCTTTCATATACATATTACTTATTTATTTGTATTCAAGCTTTGGTCAAACAATACAACAGAATTAATTGGGTTTGTTGATTACGCATTCTATGGTTATTTTGGTTACTTTTCTCCCTCATTTTTTACCGCATGCTGTTATCTACGATTTATTCGTTTTAATACAGTCGTTCATTATGTCGATTTCAAAAATGATGTTGCCAGCGATTTTCGTGTCTATGTTGAGAACTTCAGTACCGGATCGATGGAATACTTGACATTTTGATCGTGTCATCATGACAATAGGCTACTACCGTGTACTGAACATAATTAATATGGATGAAATTAATGAGCTTCTTGATAGAATCCTTCGTTCATAGGAGTTTCGTGGTGCTAACCAATTTAGCGATCTTAATTTATTAAATATCGGTGGTGGCGTTTCTTCAAATGATATACAATTATAATGTTATAAATTCGATGCTTGATTGATAGTCGTAGGTGTTCGACAGGACTATATTGGGTACAAATGACCAGCAAAAATCAAAGACATACTCATACTGATGGGTATGGAAGGTCGCAGAGCTTATTGAAAAGATGGTTCATGCATGGATAGCATCAATGCCATTATTTTTTGTATGAACTATCAGTCGACATCCTTCTCCGTTTATGACTAGACGATTTGATTTAATTATATTGTGACATAACTGGATCTGCTTCATCGAATTTCTATGAAAGTATATTTTGAATTGATCAGTCACATCTACTCTATTTAGGTAGTTTGAGACAGATCTATTTATTTTCGAAGTTCAATCTATAAGCATAATTCGTACGCGATGTCTTTCTTGACCAAATAAAATTGCCTGAGCATCATCAGCGGCAAACGAATGTAAGTGAATGGCAAGCACGAAAAAAAAAAGATTCTATCTGGCAGTTTCGGTGAGTTGGTAGATTTTAAAACTGTTTTTTTATGTACATGGCATACTTGCTGTGCTATGGACTTATCACGGTAATAAATTTTTATGAAAGCTTGATCTGGATGAAGATAGCAATCTCACGAAGAAATTTTTACAGAATAATTTGACTAGTATTTCAAGTATTGTTCTGGATCTTATGAATCAACTATCGATAAGAAAGACAAACAAACTGTCGGGGTTTGCAAACCACGTATTGAAAATACGAATGATTTCATAGACTGTTTCTTAAATAATCATCGAAATAAAATGTTATATCAGAATTGAGATGATATACCGAAAAAGAACGAACTTTTGTCTTTTTCTGCCATACACTATTACTGTCTATTTTACATTGGAATATAATTGTTCATCTTCGAGAGGGAGTTTCATGAAGTTAGACACGACCTGCAATCCTTCAATTCAGTTTTGTCAATCATTACCGATTGAAGGATCAATAATATTGATAACTGAGCTTGAGAGTGACAGTGTGTATGCGTAAGATGAAAGCTACATCCACACCCACCCAAATAATGAATTACCATACAGAAGTCTACTTTGTATGAGTAAGCTAAACAGATGGTATGGTAATAAATTTTCGTTAAAATTGAATGTTCTTGCTTTTATTTTAATGCAAAGTGATGTATTCTTCCCATACGATTCAGTAAAATAGTTCAATTTTTTTGTCGTTAATGCTCTCCAGCTATACCGAAGGTGGGATGTGGGTGTGGGTGTCGCTAACAGTCTTATCTTTACCCACACCCACACCCAAGAGAAACTTATGCATCAATATTCGTGAACATATACGTATATTCAATAGAAAAAGTAACTAGAAGATTTTTAAAAGATTTATATCCAAGGATATACAACAATTTCTTATTAAAGCTTATTTTAAAACTCTTTTGTATTTTAAACAAAAAACAAAAACTTCTCAAACATCCACATGATGATATTGTTGATAAATTTTATTATTATTCACTCGAAGAGGATAACCAACTTGTCGTCTCGGACTACGTTCAAATGTATTTCGATAGAGTTCATGTTTTGATTCTTGATACATTTTATGAATCTAGTGTTCCCATGATACACTTTTTTGTCAATTGTTGAATAACGAAGGAAGTACCCTAACTGATTCCGAGCTTTCGGCTTCATCTTTTGACTACAGATAGGTTTCAGTGAGGGTGAAGGTGCGGGTGTAGGTGTGGAGTGTGGGTGGATGGAGGTGTGGGATATGGCTGGGTGTAGGGTGTGGGGTATGACTGGGTGTGGGGTGTAAGTGTAGATGTTGATCGTCTTCTCACCCACACACATACCATTTGTAATAATACTTTGATTCTTTTAAAATAGAATTGATTTATCTCTTTAATATCTTTTTTTTTCGTTTGGTGCTCACTTGTCTTATTTTTCGGTGCTCATTTCACATGTAATAAATTTGGTGCTCTTTTCACATATAACTAATTAGGTGCTCAATTGCCTTTTTTTTTTTGGTGCTCAAAAGACATTTTTTCCGAAAATATTTGACTGACATACAGACTTCTATAAATACAGTGAAAACGATTCATTAGAAACATTCGATATTGACGATTTTTAAAGTTCATTTGCTTTATATATTATTTACAACGAAGAAGAAAAAACAATGAACAATTTTATAATAACTTATATGTTTGCTCAATACTTACCTCAGATATTTCTGCAATAATAGGTTAGTGCATATTCACTTGTTCATCAAAACTTAAAGATATCTACATTTAGATACATTTGAAATTTGTAGTTTTGGAGATAACCATTTAAGAAAAATTAATCCGTTTCGAAGAAATTTTTCTCACATTTTGATTATTGAAAGAAAGCGTTTTATTCTCTTTATCATTCAGACGAATTTTTGCAATAATGTTCTTCAATCTGATGTTCATCAATCTCTTAGAGAAATAAGTAAACAATATCACAAATTTTAAAAGAAAAAAAGTCTCTATCGCACATCTGATAAGAAAATCTGTAAGAACAGATTAAATTTATACTCTCTAAATATCTAAAAGAAACAATCGAGTAAAACTTAACTATTCAGTCATAATAATTTCATAGATGCTAAACAAATTGTTTTTTTTTGTATGTGTGTTTAGTTGATAATCTAGGTGGACGTGGTGATAGAAAATTTATTCTACCAAATACAGGTGATTCTGCTTGTTATAATTTAATATCTGATTCAATATACATCCCTCCAGGCTATAAATGGTCTTCATCACCATTACAACATTAGAAAAGAGAAAGTTTTCCGTGGCGTTGAGACTACCATTGGCATAGTTGTCCCCGTCGCAGGTATTGCACAAATTGATGGGGTTCATATGCATGCATACCGTTAGACGCGATGTGTTGAAACAAACGATATTTATCATTGAAATACATAGCAAGACAGTATTAAATGTAGTCTTCATACAAAAAAATGTATATAATTTACTGTAGAATTTTTTTAATGTTCTTCTAAAGTAGTTATATATAAATAAAAATGTTGTGAAAAGAATTAGAAAAGTTTATTTTATAAGTTTTCATCAAACTGAATTTGCAATAGAAATAAATACAAAATACTTATTAAACTGATATGAGAATAATTTATTACAAAACATTATGAATAAAGATTTGACAAAAATCATTTTGAATTTATTGATCAACATATGGATTTGTGCTTTTTAAAAAAAATTATTACAGTCGATTACACTCCATTATTCATTTGTTGAAGCTAGTTCTTATCTTTCAAACAGGTGAAAGTATAGGTAGGAAGAACCTTGAATAATCTAACGGTGCAATATGTTTCTTATTTTAGCTGTTATTAATTCATTTATTGCCCATAAATTCAATCACAGTATAGTAATTAATTGTTTCTGTACAAATTTAATGAACAACATTCACTCGGATGAGAAAGTCCATTTCATTATGCTATATTGCTCAATTGTTCCTTTAACATGATTAAAAAAGTCTTTAGAATTATTTATTTCATCGATTTTCAAAACGACAATGTCGATAAACAAGATTGTCATAGTACAACAGCAATTATATTAAATGTTTTACATTCTTATACAGATATGATTAATTTCCTACTTGAAGAAATCGATAGAAATATACGTATTTATTATTAATATTATTTACCAATATTTGATTTTGTTAAACATAATATTTCGGCTATTATTACTAACCGTCATATCATCATAAAGAGCTTCAGTAAAAGTTGATAGAACATACCGATAACATCAATCAATCGAACATGGTTACTGTCAATATGATGTATATCCATTTCAAAATAGAATGTGCTCCATTGTTTTTTGAATAGTTCAAGAATGGTAGCAGCTAGAGACCTGTGGTTTTCACCAATCAAACAAGAAGATGAGGGCACGTCTTTTCTCCAATATTGTATATGCCGAAATTATTTTAAATTTTGACAAAAAGTAAGAAAATTTGCTTAAAAATCAAAAGAAATCCACAGTTTTCGTAGAAGTAAATAGACGACTGATTTGCTCAACATTAGAATATGGAAAGATAATCATTCGAATTATATCTCGAACTATAGATCTGAAGTCCCTCTATTTGGTTCATATATCAAAATCAAAATTTCATCTGAACAGCAGACTGTTTTTGTACATTTTTTTTTGATGTTTTGCAAAAATGACCGATTTTAAAATGATTTCATCTTATACAATATTGGAGGAAAACACGTGTTCCCATCTCATCTTTCGATTAGTGAAAATCACAGATCTCTAGCTGCTATCGTTCTTGAGTTATTCAAAAAACAGTGGAGCCCATTCTATTTTGAAATGGATAATTGTCGTCCGCCGCTCTTCATCTATCTCTCCCTCTCTACTTATGTATGTTTTCTTGCATCAGAGAGAGAAACGAGGCACATCCGTTCGTTCTACCTATATTCTTTTTCTCTCATTATGCTTTCGTTGATTTTTGAATAAATATGCAGATCATACATACACCTATCCTCATAATTCTTTAAAGTCTAAAACTTGTCAGTCGAAAATTCAAACAATGGTGTAGATGTGCGTGCACCTTTGTGTCAATGTGCTTACACCCTTCTCCACTGATAGTCTCAATACATAATAAGTAGCTTTATCTTTTATTGTACAGAAAAAAATACGAAAGTTTAGAAAAAAAATCAAATTTTCAACGAGAATTTCACGTCAAAATATTATCGGACCTGCATGATGCGCACAGTCGAAAGTCACACTCGATTTAGCCTAACTTTGTTGCCTTCTTTTATGAGTTAGATTTGCATCCATTCTATTGTTGTCTTACTCAGACAGGAGAAAATGAAAATTTTATTGGATAGAAAATAACGAACAAAAAAAGATGATAACAGTTATGAAATTAAGATTCTGGTATAAATATTCTCTTATGTCGTGCAATATGATGTATTTTGTAGAAAGAGTCAACCTTTACTAACTATCAAAACAAATTCTATACGTATTTTTTTCATATGATCAATTCACGATGACAGTACGCTTTTATTTCATGGACAGTCATGGTTCATTGACATTGCTCTATATTATTTGTATCGGTCGAACAGAAAAATAAAATGTTATCCATTCATTAGTCGACTGATTCGTCTAGTCAAAGCTTATATATACATATTATACATAACTTTATCGTGTAATCGTATTGCAGGTCATATTTTAATCTCTATCCACTATGACGCGTTTTGAATATATGTCAAACGAACTTATTCTTTGTGTCTGGGATCATTTATCATCTGCCGATGTCATTTACAGTTTCTCAAATCTCAATACTCGTATTGATTCATTGTTGTTAGAATTTCATGGACTTTACAAAGAATTGGACTTACGTTATTGTTCACTTTCAGCCTGTCGGTTCTTATGTCGTCAAGTACCAACGATGATTGAATGGCGTCTTGGTCTTATTGTTCTCAAATTAGGCAATCGTTATCGATCTTGTCAAATAGACTTATTCGGATACGAAGTAGCAAAATCAATCGTCATAGATCATTTGTTAAGAGAAGGAAAATCATGTCAAGATATATCAAACGATATGTTTCGTGTGTTAATGACATGTCGCAAGCATGTACAACCGATATTTCCTCAATTGACTTCTTTCATTGTTTTTCAAACGACATCTATTAGTGAAGAATGCAGAGATGCACTGTTATATAGTGTAGCTGGTGGATCAGCAGTACGTACATTTACTTGGAATGCTTGTTCTGATCAAACTCATCATTCAAGAGTATTCTTTGATTGGTTATTTCAATATTCAGTTGATCTTGTTAGTTATCAACTACGAACTCCACCATGTGAAAATGGATTTGAACTCACGTACGAACATACAACAATTCATAATTATGTTCCACATCGTTCTCTCGTTCATCTTACTATCAATATTCTCAATCTAACTACACTTTATGTATTACTTCATTATCTTCCTCAACTTGAATATTTAGGTAATAATCGATATTTTATTGAATACAATGACTTGGAAAATATACATTTGATTTTTTTTGTAACAGAAAAAGGAATCTTTTCTGAAACTTCTACAACCGCATTCAGATAGATAATTTCTTCCTCCACTCTCGCATAATATAGAAGGTTAGTGGACTTATACTGTGTTTCGAAGATCGAAAGTTTGTAGATTTAGTTCTATTGTGATACTCTTTTTTTTTGTATTATAATTGAGGTTTCATTAGCTTGGAAGCATAGAAGTGCTCAGTAACCGATTAATCGCAAATTTGTGAACTTGCTCTAACAATTTCAGAACCAGTGTAACAGTTTTCTAGGAATTAAAAGTTGATTGTCAGTTCTTTCTCAGTTGTATACTATCAAATAAATAGACTATTAAGTTCCTGACACTACTTGTCATATCCACATATTTATCTGACCTTAATATTTGTTGGAGATAAATCTTTAATCTCATGGTAGAAAGAAACCTAACAGAATGATAGTATGACCTACCTGACTTCTAAAGAACAGATTTCGAACAGCTATCTTTAAGTAGTACATAGGTGTATGGATCTATTTGCTTCGGAAACAAGGTCTTTCTTCATTGATAGAAAATTGATAAGACAAGAGATTATTTGCATCAATTGCTCTACAATCAAAAATTTAGAAGCAAACAAGTAATCTATCCAATTTCATGCATTGTCTACCATGTGCCGAAATCGTACATGATGAGCTTCTGTTTTATGAGCGGTTTATAAGGAACTAAGGGTGGATTTTTTTTATTTGAAGACGTGTACATAAGTAACGTTATTGATGTAAATGATCAAAATCTGGCAACAAAATTAAATTACTCAAAACAAATTCGTGTCTTTAATATACGGTAAAATATTTTGACATTTTAAGTATTGTTGTATTGGTATTTATTTTCTTTATAGGCTTTTGAAGATCTCTGGAAGAGACTGCAGTTGTCTTGAGCAATTAGTAGATAGATTTGCCAATACATTAGAAAAATTTTATTTGTGTCTAATACATTTTTGTAATGGTGAAATCGATCACTGTTTCAATGGACATCGTCTCGCTATTATTTGCAATAAATTATCTAGTCTACGATCACTTCATTTTACTATTCTAGGACAATTAATTAAGCTATCAAGTCGACAGATACTATCAGATTTTATTGAAACTTTTCGTACATCTTTTTGGCTCGATGGACCTTTAGGTTCGATACGAGTATGCATTGATTATCATGAAGTATTTGGTTTCATACAAATGTTTTCGCTTCCATATACATTTTCTGATACTACTCTCTTTCTTACAATCGATTTAATTGGTGTATTATTCAATACTAGAGAAGAAAAAATAGAAACATCGGACGGTCTATCTGTAGCACTTGGACCTCTCTGGTACGAAATGAGATGGTTATTAATCTCGTTGGTTAAAAATCAAAAAATACCAATGTCATTTCTTCGTGCTCTTCAATATTGCAAGCGACAAGGTGAGACATGAAGTTTTCTTCAATAAATGGTTTCTTGATATTTTCATATTGTTGCTATAGGTAAAGTGTTGGTTCTATCACAAGAAAGAGGAATAATGTCAAATAACATAGAAGATTATGTGCAACTGACACATTTCACCAAGCTACAACTCAATGGTTGGATTGATGCTAGTCGTACTTATGATCTTGAACGTATGTTCCGATTTGTTTGATATTTTTTTGTGAGTTAACTTGAAAAGAAATCATACATATTCGGGATAGGAACAATCAAAAGGTCTGTGAAACTTTCAAGCAGCACGAACTCTTATGCAGATATTCATCGTTCAATAGAGTCAACATATGCATATACTTCCGACTTAAAAGCGTTTTAACAGTTACAAAAGTTTTTTTTGTGAGCTAAAAAATAAGAAAAGAAGTTTTTCTGCAGTTTTCATGAAGTCTACAAGAGAATTACACCGATAAAATTTTTGAAGAGATTTTGTCATGAATATAGGAAATAATAATAATAAAAACGAGATCGAAACTTATGAAATGCTTTTTAGTTTTCATTTTATTTACTTTACATCTTGATCAAAAATTTATAAAAACCATCGGAAAATAACTTTAGCTACTATTAGTTTTAGATTCACGACGCCAATAATTCCTTGACTGACTGTTATCTTTTTTGTTTATACAAATAGAATATTTATTTTATCTATTTACTGTTCGTTAGATTTGTCTCTTATCTTTATGTATACGTTTCTTATGCAATTTTCTCTGATATTCATCTAAGAAATTTTTTGATACTATTTATCTAATTTTAGGACTAATTGACTGGCTTCGTTTACTACCAAATATAACATGTCTTTATATTGATTCAACTGAATTGAAATATTGGTTTACTAACAATTGTACTCATCCCTATCTTGATACTTTTCTCCAACGTCTTGATCGATTGTATGTTGATTGTTCGTCAATTATGAACATAAATCTAAATGAAGAATTTCTAATGCCATTTCTTTCTTTCGTTATTGATAAACGTCGTTTTCCTCGATTAGTATGTTTACGTTTAATAGAATGTAAGCACATTTCTTCAGCATGGTCCAACATTAACAAATGGATCGATTTCATTCTTATTCATATCAATGAACATCAATTGAAATGTTTGCGTTTCGATTTTATTGAAAAAGAACACCAACTACCTGATATACAGCCACATGATGAAATAATTACAATCATTGAACCTTCTTATGTTGTTAATATTCATCGATTGGTTTTGGAGAATTATGTCTCATTTTGGATAGAACGAAAACAAAAATAAATTCTTTAGATAAACAATATTTCGTATATCTTGATACTTTTTTGTTATCGTATAGCATTAGACATTGCTGTAATACTTCGACGTTCGATTCAGAGTGAAAATTTGTTTTCTGTCTTTTTGAATCTGTCACATTTTTTTGCTACACAACAATAGAACATTCATTTCACGTATATACCTATCTCTTGTCTTATTTTGATTTGTAGTATTCACTGGTACACATTTATCATATTTTCTTTAGTCTATTGTACATACATTCGAAGACACCAGTTATTATTTGTCAACGGAATTTTATTTGATTGTTATGAATTGCTCTGTTATCGAACATAATAAACGTTGATACTAACAACGGTAGCGACAATAGTGATCATTTTCTATTTCATTATAGTACTAACTGCAAGCGAAAAGAATCATAAAAATCATTGTACATGCTCTGAAATGCTGTGGTATGTCTATTATAAATGATCCTTTGTTGGGAAACACGGTAAATAATAGAAAAAATGCAAATAAGTATGAGGTAGTAGACAACAAAGTAAAAGATGAAAACGAAGATAATCGTACCAATGTGAATGTAGACGATTTTAATCTAGTGAAGCAGAATGATCATGATTTCGTGATATCTAACAATTCTCTATTATCTATATTATTATTAGGATGAAAAGCTAAAAATCAAATATACTAATTGTATAGAAGACTTCATTAACAGCATTACCTTAAAAATTCAATATCTTTCAGGTAGGAGCGTAACCAGATGGGAGCTAGAAGGAGCTCAGCCTCTACGAAGACTTGAGCTCCCTACAAAGTGTTTCGCTCTCTACATATAAAAAAAATTTATTTCCGACTTGGATATTCTCAAAAGCATTCATATGAATGGTCATAGGTTTCGACTTTTCTCTCTAAATTATCGTTATCTACGCCATATACGCAACTAATTGATTAATTGATATGAACCGTTTTATACAGGAAGATGAGAGCTCTTCCTTCGAATAAGTTTTACTTAGGGTGTGGGTGTGTGGGTGTGGGTGTGGGTGGTGTGGATGTGGGTGTGGGTGAGGAGTAGGTGTGAAAGATGGCGAGAAGATTCGCACCCACACCCACACCCACCACACCCACACCCCACACCACACACCCACACCCCACCCACACCCACACCCACACCCTTTTTATGATTTTATCTTGAAAGGGGTTTTTAAAAATTCTTATTTAATAGTATGCTAAGAAGTTTAGTGATTCCAATTAATTTTATCCCGTTCAATAGCAATTTTAGTAAGAGGCAAATAATTCAGTCAAGACTGTTTACAGTATGGATTAGGTATAAAACGAAATCAAAAATGAATTTTTCAAGACAAGATTAAATGAACATGCAAGTTTTCTTTAAAAAATATATTAAAAATGAGAGAGTATTGTTGCGACTTGTTTCCGGTCAATGTTGTCTTAACACAAAGTTTACTTATAAGTCAGTAATTTACTAGAACGTTAAAGAATCCAAGCTTTTAGTTATACAGAATAATATGGCATCATTCAGCAACGTAAGCTGAACGTTTCGGCACTGTCCAACTGAATATCAATACTTGCAAAGTCTATCTTTCTTCAACTCTCTTTACGAGCGTCTTCAAAGATCCTTTCAATCAATCTAATACAACTTGTTTTGACAATATTGTGAAATTCTTCAAAAGGTACATAGACACTTCTTTTTCAAAAAAGAAATTATTAGTATCCTCATAGAATCCTCATTTAGGAAGAATGGAGAACTGATCATGAATCACACAATCATTTCCTACTTTGAAATCTCCCGTTATACCATTACGTATTCTGCGTCAAAATCCTCTAAGATTGTATCACTAAGGTGATTAAATCTTTCCATCATGATTTACCTTTTTCTCACGAAAAATACAGGAAATTCTTGTGGGATGCCTATTAGATTTATCCAGGCTGCACAGTTGCAACACTATCAATTTTCGCCAGGGATATCATCGTGCAAATTTCCTTTCCAGTTAAGCACACTTCTTCTGCTATACGTCGTTCTTTATGAATGATCTCTTCTCACACAATATGTGTAAAGACAAAGAACATGTTGTGCACTGAATATCTACGAGAAAAATTTGCTTATTACAACTTAACAAGAGGTAAATGATCAACTCTGATCAAATACATGTTGCGATGACGAAAAATGTGCGGGTTGGTGGCAATAATAGCCTGCCAGAGCAACATCCTACACACTATATGTAAGTGAAGTACATTTTGGTTTTGTTCCCCACATGGTTGTAAAAAGCGAATTATTAATATCGAGTACATTAATGTGGTTGCATTTTTTGTGATAGAAATTATGTTAAACTTAAAATTATAGGTGCATTATGCAAAGATAAAATGTTGTCAATGATGAATTTGAAAGTAAAATTTATTTTGGTGCGGTTTATTTCGTACATAATTGAAACAATACTATTCAATTCTCTATGGTAGATAATGAGAGAATAAAAACTGTTTTTTTTTAAGTTGATAGTTGAGGAAAGTAGGCAAAAGTTAAAATGGTTATAATTCAGATTATAAATGTTAACAACAGTTATAACTTCCAATTCGAGTTATAATGATCATGTGTGCCTATATCTATGAAGCATATTAATTCAATTTAATTGATATGTTTTATAAAGGAATAAATTAAGTTATAGATATTTCATTG
>CAJNSZ010000915.1:32168-44320 GCA_905329745.1 Rotaria sp. Silwood2 | reverse complement strand
CACACTTTTTCTCTCTTGAAATGGATAGCAGTAACACAATTGGGAATATGGCACTCCTATAAACAGTATTATATGAGATGGCATTTTACTCGAGATATTAATTAAATCCATTATGAAAAAGTTTTTGGTCTGATACCAAACTATGCGTCCACAGTTGCCTTTGAATCAAGAGAATAATTTCATTACTATTGTTCATCATGTATTACTGGAAGAACATCTCTTTTTTATAACCATATGCCTTGAAGATAGAAAGATTCGATTGAAAAAATTCTACTGATATTATGCTCAAAAAATTATTTCATTTTCAAAATAAATTCAAATTTTATTTCAATATTGATTAGCGACAAACATTTAGTACTTACTTTCAAATTCAAATAATGAATGTTGCCGAATTTAAGTAAAATGTCATCAACGAGATGACTCCGAGAAAAAATCCTTTTCTGCTCCTAAATATAATTTGAGAGAGTGGTTTTCTCCCAACTGAATTTTCTCCTGCCTGCTCTATGAAATTACCAAATAATATATGCTTATTTTCAAAAGAAACGATATGGATCACTGCGCACCACATATAGAAAAAGAGACATCTGTGTATATAATGCACATAAAAAAAATTTCTAGGCTTTCTAGTTCTATGAATTTACCTTCTAATGTATATTTAATTGCAGCCATAAAGAAAAATATGCATCTATTACTAATCATGACCCATGTGCAAGAAGAAAACAACTCTTTGTGTGCATAATATAGTCGTAAGACATTTTACATTTTCTTACCTGATTTCTATTGCAAACCTTAGAGTCCAGTACTAAGGATATACAGCATCGATAACAAGTACAGTGAATGTGCCAAAAAACAGTTCTCTGACAAAATATCCCTCTCCTTTTCTTGTACACGGCCAGGTACAAATTACTCGTAAGCATCCGGCAGTTTGCGACTGTGGGTGTAAATCACAAACAGCCACACCCACACACTTTGGCCACATAACTGTTTTTTGGCACATTCACTGTACTTGTTATCGATGCTGTATATCCTTAGTACTGGACTCTAAGGTTTGCAGTAGAAATCAGGTAAGAAAACGTAAAATGTCTTACGACTATATTATACACACAAAGAGCTGTTTTCTTCTTGCACATAGGTCATGATTAGTAATGGATGCATATTTTTCTTTATGACTGCAATCAAATATACATTAGAAGGTAAATTCATAGAACTAGGAAGCCTAGAAATTTTGTTTTGTCTGCATTATATACACAGATGTCTCTTTTTCTGTATGTGATGCGCAGTGATGCATACTCTTCCTTTTGGCAGTAAATATGTTACTTGGTATTTCATGAAGCAAGTAGGAAGATATTCAATTGGACTCTGGACATGTGTGTGGATGCGAGCGGGTGTGGACGTGGGTATAGGTATCTGTGAATGTGAATGCGGCTCTGGGTGGGTGTGGTTGTGGGGTATGACTGTATGGCTGAGTATGACATCGGTATGCAATTCTTCTTATCCACATTCACCCTACACGAGCCGACATCCACGCCCACACTATAAATTGTCTGTTAATCTATGAGAAAAACGGACTGGGATATCACTCAGCGGTGTTCCTCAAAAATCTCTTTCCAAATTTGATGAAATCTTGACCCGAAACCTACTAAATTTTGTGTATAAGTGAAATGGACCATTATATCTCTACTAAAGTTAAACCAGGGTTTGTCTTTTTTTATTCCATTCTACATCTAAGACCTTATCTCTAAACTCATTATGTCTATTGCTAAGAAGTAATTTTGAATCTTTTGCCCTGTTAATGTTTCAAAGAATCGTTCAAAATGTTTACCTATAAATTTTCCAGGATATTTATTTAAAAGAAGGGTTATTCTCACATTTCCAATTTTTTCTTCTAAATTCTCTCTATGGGAACATATTCTTATTGCTCGTAAAAGTGTTGAGAAGGGGATATTTTTTGTAACACGGTGTGGGTGTGTCGAGTTAAGTGGTAAGATGTATGGCTGAGCGGCTAATTTTCTATATACCTTTGTCCGAAAATTTGGCATTTCTACTTGTATTGTTACGTCTAAGTAATCTACATATTCTCCTGTCTCAAAGGTTAATCCAATGTTTTATCTTTCTTCCCTAGTTCCAATAAAATTTTATCCATTTCTTCCTCGGTTTTCTTAGTGATTATAAAAATGACAACCAGGAATCTAAATTATAGTTCTCCTTCTCTCTCTTGCTGCTCTCTAAATCCTTTTCTCCACTTTCTCATGTATACATCTGCTAAAACTTGGGTGCACTCTGATCCCATGGGTCCTCCTCTAACTTATTTATAGTACTTAACCTTTTGCCCTGGTAACTGTAAAACAAAATATGCGTTCTCTAGTATGTGCCTAAATAATATTCTAACTGTATTTATTGGTATCTCTTTGTTAACCTTATTAATTCCATTCTCATCTAACATCTCAGAAACTGCTAAGATAGATTCTTGCTGTGGTATCATTGTGTATAAATCAGTCATGTCAAATGTATACACAAGGGTCTGGGCTGTTGTCCCTGGTTTTTTTAAATGGTTTTAAAATTTTATACTACTTGTCAAGCTATATAGAGTTAATCTATCAAAAATGGACCGAATAATATTATCGAGAAATGCCGAGACATTTTATGTTGGTGATTTCATACCCGGAACAATTGGTCTAAGTGATTATCCTACCTTATGGTCTTTTGGGTTATAATAAAGATGGGATAACTCAACTTCTAGTGGATTTGGTTTTAACTTCTCAAAATATTTTCCGGGTAATAATTTTCTATTTAGTAAATTTCTCAATAACTCTTCTATTTTCTCTATCATACTCTCTAAGGGTGACTGCTCTATCTCTTCGTATGCATCTGTTTTTTTCATAAATACTATCGACTTCTTTATATGTCTCAGGCCTATCTACGTCGAATACTTTTGATTAGTCCGTTTGCCTAAAAATAACGTTGCCCTTTTTTTGTTCCTTTTGAAAACGTTCGAAGGTCTTCTCTACTATTAGACCTCGAGCTGTTCTCGCATTCATCTTATTTCTCAACTCTTCTTCTAATTTCACGACAAACTGTTCTACTAGGCTCGGATTTCTATCGACTGTTCTCGTCTCTCTTTCACATGCATCAGCTACTTTTTCTTTCATTACTCGAACGTCATCTTCTAATCTATCTAATGCTTGCCGGAGATTTTCAGGTACAAATTTTAGTCCATAATTTAATATCCTTCTCTCTTCTTCAGGATGGGGTGTGGGTCTGGATGTGTGTGGAGTGTGGGTATATGAATCTCTTGAACCACACACACATTCACACTCCATACACATCCACACCCAAAACGTCGCACAACGGCAACGTGTCGTATGATGCTTGCAATTATTCTTATTTAAACACACCCCCACCCTTCACGCTCTATTAAATGGTGTAAAAAAAAGGCGAAAACAAAAAACTTTATTCGAAATTCATGTTGCCGACACGTTAGCTTGGTTTCTAAAAAAAGTTAAGTTATAAAATTAAAAATGTTTTGAAATGTTTATACTATAATCTTGTACCGCTTGATAAGTTGTCAGCAATATCTAAATACTATGGTATCGTGGTAGCTATACACATCCACACCCACACTATGAGGATTCATGTTGTTAGGAATACACCATGCTACTAATGCATTTCTACCATGATCTAATTCACGTAAATAAAAGTGTGAGCCACAATATGTATAATTAGGGGAATACCACGTCGAGTGTAGCTCGCCACCGACAAGTTCGGAATTATAGAAAATGACGTCCCAATTAAAATAATTAAACTTTTCTTTTAGAGTTTTAGCAGTTTCATTAGCAGATTTTCCTTTGTTTGCAATTGTTTTTACAATATTTCTTAATCCGAAAACTCCTTTGTCTGTCACGAATTCTTTTAAATTAGTGATTTCACTATAATATTGAGTCAATTCTTTTACTTCCTTTTCGAAACGAGGCGGGTCGAATTCCGTCACCTGATCATGTTCTTCTTTACATCCTTTGATCAATGTTGTAATTAACAATGCTAAGTTTTTTATTTTGTCACTCCATATATTAACTTTTTCTGATTCATAACGGGCGCAGTTTTTGAAGAATTCCACTACTTCTTCCTTATCGAGAAGTTTTAGGAACATAGTATATATTTGATGTATTCCTTGTGTGTAATCTTTACATCTGGATATTATCTGGTCTCTTACTTCTTTTTTTGCTTCAGTTGTCTCAGCAAAATGAGCAAATAGATTCAATAATGGTTGTATTGTCGTCAAAAGTCTATCATTCTTGTCTTTTATTTGTGTACATTCAACTAAAGGATCCAAACGCTGCACGTCGTCTGCGATTTCATTTAGCTTCACCAAAATCTGATGCAGTTTCGCATCTAGATCCCAAGTTGTCAGAGAATGAAAACCAAACATTGATCCAGAAAATGAAGCAAAATTTGAGGCAGCTCCGAAAATATCTCCGGTTGCGATGCCACTTATTCTGGCTAGATAGTTTGCTATTACACCTAATGCAGCTTGAGTAGCACAAAAATCTCTTTTTTTCTTGATAATTTGATTTGATTAAAATTGTTTGTTGCTTCCAAATCATCGACGATTAAAAAATTGTAGTTTGCCAAGCTTGATGTTGTCATTATTAATAATAAACATTGAATGAAAATTAAACTTACATTCATTTTTTATCTACAGTAGTTCGATTGAAAACCACATCATCTCTAGTAATAATAATGAATTTCGCGACTAAGAAAAAGTATTGTTTCGTCTATGAGCTCGACAAAAACGTATTTTTTAAAAGAAACACGTCGTATTTTTCCGATCGAGCTCATCTATCCTTCGATTGCTATACATGTTTAGTAACAAAAAGCTTTTTTATTGAAATTTAAAAAAACATGGCTGAAATTTAAACTTAATTATACAAAATTTAAAAAATCTGTTCTTATTTAGCTCCATTCGACTTTATTTCATCAGTCAGTATCTATTGTTCATAAATAGGAATTATTTCATTATGATAAATGTCAGTGAACAGATTTAACATTAATAATAAAAAGTCTCGTCGATATGCCTAGACAATCCGGACAACATATTCCATCTGCCCATCTATGCACTGTTGAATGAAACGGTTTTGCTTTCGTTTGATTTCTCCTAGAGTGAGTTTATCCGATATTGGCGTCTCTAGACGACGTACTTCGATAACCTGGTAGAACTTTTGATCGACGTTTAATAGAGCCGATAGTGTGTGTCGGCAAGCTTCGACAAGAGCCCACACTTCATGATAGCTTTGTCCAACTGTTATCATTCGTTCAGCGGTAGTAAATGAATTGGCATTGACATAAGGTTCTTCCTCAACTGTTGGCTGTCGTTGTACTGTACCGGGATCACCAATAGGAGCCATTCGTATAGCTTCATTCAACGTCTCGAAAATTAATTTTCGTGATTGCATAGCAATATCTTTGCTTATGTATGGCAATTGAGTTTAAAAAATTCTTCAATAAGAATATTCCTTATATCGTAGTTTTTATCAGTGTAATGCCATGTGACGGCCCAACGTGGCACCTGTTTCAGTACTACTCTACCATAGGCGTTACTTCCTCTATAAAGAGGTAATGGACTCGTATGTGCATTGATCTTAATCGAGCGATGAGTAAGAATTGATTCAGTTAGTTTGTAAGGAAAATTCATCGAGATGATGAGATCGGGATCGAATGTATTAAGAAAAGGAACTAATTGCGAAATACAACGTATTGTTACGGTTGGCGGTGGATCAATCACACTTGTATATATCATTCGTATGCGTGCTGTGAGATCATCGTAGTTTTTCTCGTTCAATGAATGATTGTAACCAAGGGCTGTAACTAGAAGAATTAGTTGATGACTGGTCTTGAAAATACAATCGATTAACTGAAGCAAGGATTCACCATTCATACGAGAAAGCAGAATAATCTTCTTCAGGCACAATAAAGTCGAAGGAGCTGATGGAAGTGTAACTATCATCGTCTGATCAGCTGCCATCGTTTCTAATAATGACAAACAAGGTGAGCACCGAATTTTCTAAGTTCTGAAAAGCACAATCTTAAGAATGTCAAGTAAGTCATTGAACAATTCCTGGAGATTTTATTTCGAACCTTGTGAATAGTTCTGCTCTTATGCCTTTTTTTGAAAACTAGATCAATCTGTTTACTTGACAGTGATGTAAAGATGTCTATAAATCGCACGACAGAAGCATTAGTTAATCTACGAAAGTGATACTTTTTCAAAAGTTGAAAATGTGCACAAACTCCAACGACAATAGAAAAAAACAACATTTTAATATGATTTCTTCGATGCTATCGAGAATTTTTGCGATGAATCGGATGTTGGATGAAAGAGAAACAGTCGAAGATTTACCAGTTAGTGATAGGTCGGGAACTGCATTTTTAGAAGAGTAGCTGGGATATTATAGAAATGGTCACTTGCAGTCCAAGTATATCTATTTGACAAGAGACTGCGCAGGATAATATAAATGAATGGTGAAATGGATTAAAGTCCAATATGAAGAATAAAACGAATTTATGCCCGAGATTTGAGGGACAAATGAAAGGATACCGAACGAGATACAGAAAAACCGTTCTCTCATCGATCTCTGAATTTTCAATGAAAGTATTAACTATCAATACTATTTAAAGTGATCACCAAAACCGTGTATATATATTTCATGATGCCAAGCTGAACAAGAAAAGGGGACTACGACCAAAAAATGATCACCTTCATGATCTATAACCATTTTAGATGTGTTAATTGAATATACATTGGCAAACGAATTCACTCTCGTCATTGGACACTTACCTTGAGTTAGTACTCTTTTGTCTCCTTTTCAAGGTTGATATTCATATGAAACTATTCTTTCAGCTTTGCTCTCTTTCCTCGTTTATGCGTTGTCGTCGTTATCTTTATTTGAGTGACTGTTGGTTGCCTATTCACCTCTCACCATACTAAGCCTTGATAAATGATTACAGTCGAAAAATAAATAACAATAAACGTTTGACATATATGGTATTCAGAGAAAAATTGTCACATTATTTGTTATTTCGTTGACCGTGGAAAAGCGGTAAACTCTAAATTTTACGTGAACAAGAGAATTTTGCTTGAAAACCAAACTTGACAGTTTTGTGGAGTAAAACATTCTGTATCAAAACTTCATTGAACATTCTTTAAGATAGACTAATTTACTCATGCAACATATTTGATTATGATATTTTTGATTTTCATTAGAGGAGTAATGAAATCGAATGTCAATATATTCCCTTTTTAATTTCTTCAAAACTCTGCTTTGCCGCTCCAGTTTAATATCCTTTTCAACAATTATTTTCAGATAATACATTAACATATTCTATGAATTAGTTTAGGATTAATGAGACTATGAGCTGGAAACAGACTTCAAAAATCTAAATTAAACAGGAAAAACTCAGAAACTACGAAGAACGTGTACGAAGAATATTATTGACACATGCGACACAATGTGAGCCACGGGTGGCTCACGACAAAAAAAATTGAATATCTCCACTGTATTTTAACCAAAATGAGCTGGTTTTTTGTGGATGATAGAGGAATGTCAATAAAAGCCATGATAAGGTATTACAATTGGCTTTAAAAAAGAAAACGTGACCTCCTATAGATTTAAAAAAAAACTATATAGATACATGACAACTTTGCATTGTAATAGGTTTAGTTTTATCTACAACATATAATACTAGGAACATCCCATTATCATTTGAAATAAATATTAGTTTAATTTATCAGAACTTGCGTGAATATATAAGAGTTTACTTATCCGAAGAAACTTTAAGACTTCAGAGATGTAATTGTATTATTTCTAAAATTGCCGAAAGTTACTTTTCCTTCTTAAAGTCAATTATAATACTTTAACATAGTTTTAATTAACATTTCTTTTATAAATAAAAACTTTAAACATTCCTCTATTATCAACAAAAAAACCAGCTCATTTGATTAAAATACAGTGGAGATATTCAACTTTCTTTTTGCCGTGGTTCACCCGTGGTTCACATTGTGTCGAATGTATTAATCGTATCTGAAGATAATTTTATCTGTTGTTTGTGATGTTACATTGATGGTAAATATAAAATCGGTTTTCATTTCTCTCAAACCGAACCGAACCTATCTCTATAACATTAATCGATTTGGATTAGGAATATGAGAAAAACGTTGATCAAGTCGATAACAAGTCATTATTTGTTGATGAAAGCAAACGTGATTTGTTTCAAATTTTTCATCGGAATAAGTTTCATTCATATAAGTTAATATTTTATCGAGGAGTTTATTCTTCCAAAATGTTGGTATTACACTTGATATAAGTAAAATCGAATAGACAACAAAGACAATTTTTTCGCAAACTGATTCGATTGTTTTGAAACTTGAATGAAATATATATGATTCTAAATTAACGCTAGAATTAGATATTGAGACAAAAATATCAATTGATGTCATAAGATTTAATCGATCCTACATGCTTAGAGCATAGGTATCTGTATTTTATATTCTCAAATAACATCCATTTGTATTTTATGCAAATAAGAGTTTGTCATATTAGTAATCGACATAGTATGACGTGTAGTATATCGAGTCAATTACTGGTTTGAAAAATACATCACAATCTAATCTAAAATACTTTATCTTCAATCAGAACAGCAAGTAAATATTTTGGAGGACAAATTAAATGATTAATATAAAATGTTGTGTTCGGTAACTATCATGTTTGCTTAGTAAATTAATAATTTATGGATGTGGAATTGAGTGTAGAGTGTAGGGTGTGAGTGCTACTGACAATAAGGTGGAATTCGACGGTCCCAAAAAGGTAGAGCCGAGAACCTTGGAAAAATCACTTGAAAATCGTTAAATCATCAGATCGATAGAAAAATTCTTAAATCTATGGCGAGAAATTTTCATTTTGTTTATCCTTGAGATTAAAGATTTTAGTATATATGTAAAATATTGTTTTCTTTAATATTGAAATATGTGACGTATTTAATCTCAATAATTCAATAGTGAAAATTCCTCAAAATATATTTAAAATTTTTGTGTCTGTCTGATGATTAACGGTTTCTATTCCATATGGTAATTTTGAGAACTGAACCGGAATCGTTTTTTTCTTCTCATTTTTAGTAGCTGGAACTGCAGTCGGAAACGCGGTTTCGGTTCCAGATAATTTTTGAAGCCGTCGAGTTATACCGGAACGCCGACATCCAAATCCTTAAATGCTGAATGTTTTTTAAAATAATTACTAAGCATTCATTATAAAATACTGAGCAATTAAACACAAGTCGACATTTTTCATAAATAACTTCGGTGTAGAGAGCATTTTAACTCAATCAATGCAAAAAAAATTATCATACATAAAGGTTTTCTAATCTGATTCTGCCATCTAATTTTCTCTCACTCTATTTGATCGAATACATTCGCCAATTGGAATTTTTTTTACTATTCTATTATCGTTATCGCATACAATATGTATTCTCTATATGCCAAATAACAGTCAGTATGTGTCATACGCAAATAAAAGAAATGTATATGGGCTTTTTTATGTGAAGTCAAAAAGTCTGTTCGAATAATTAAAATATTCAATGAGTGATACAACAGAAAATTTCGAATTTGTTGAAGAAATAGTCTCATCAGATTCTTCCGGTGACAAGAAATATGTGATCATCGATTGGTATTTACAACAACATGGTAGTTTTAGTAGCCTGGGTCGTTGGCGAGATATTTCACTAAGACATTTTTCATCTACTAAACAATTGATAGATTATTTATGTGAATATATTAAAAAGAATTATCAACATGTCAATATCGATGATAGACAATATAATGTTCTTGATCTCTGTCGAATCGCTATTGATGAATCAAATAAATTATTAGTCTGTAACAGTAATGAAATTTCTCGAGTAACCAGTCGTCATATTTGGCCACCAAACCATAAACTATTAATGGGATGTTTTGTAGATGCGCATATTGTTGCTACATGTCATGATAAATATACAACAAATCCACAAACAAAATCTGAAGAACAGGAAAATAATGATACTAATTATTGTTTGATTACTCAATTAGGAAATCATCCTACAAATGTTAAATTTTTACGTGGTACTAACTCTTTACGAGAAGAATTTCTGGAAAGATTTAAACATCCATTTTTAACGAGTTCAAAGCCTACCCAAGAACAAAATAATTTATTTATTCAAAAAAGTCAAATATTATCAATACAACAATTTTGTAATCATGTAACAAGCCGAGATTGGTATGATATTGGTGATGAGTTTTTGTACGGTGTTATTGTTGATTTTATTATTGCTGGTGAAGTCTTATTATTTAACGAACAAATCATATAAATTTTATTTAAATCTAGAATAATATTCATCTTAGATGAATAAAACAACAGATAAAATACGTCTTCATTTAATCGAAACTCTGACTAAATATGTATATTTTCTTGTCTAATATGAATTATAATTTATTATCTTTGTTTAAGACAATGAAAATGTCTATGTTAGAAGTTTTATAATGAAGTAAGTTTAATTCATGGAAATATTGGTTGTGTTTCTCTCAATTGAATAATATGAACTTTATTTCCTGGATCAAGACAACCGATAATCTCAAACTGACATCTCCAGGAAGAAGCAAAATTTCATCTTCATCTGCATAAAATGAATGTGATCGAATATTTTTTCCTGAATCACATTTAATACTGAAAAGAGTTCTTATTCCATTTTTACCTAGGAAACGTTCATTTTTAAGTGTTTCAATCGACAATGTGCATGAAGAGAAACCCCACCAAATAATTGTACTTCCTCGACTATATTGAGTAGCGTAATCTAATTTGACACCTTGATAAAAAAGAGGACGAGTTGATGGAAGTTTTTCAAGGGTGTTGAAAATGAGTCGAAGATATGACAACTACGGTTTCAACTCTTCTCGACTTGCTGCTCGTAGAGCAGTATTCAATGTAACATAGAAAGATTTCTCGTATGGTTCCCATTCCATTGTATAAAGCATAATTGATGCTGACTTGTCACTGGCTAAACCATTGTTTTGGATCACTGCAATTCTGTTTAGCAATCCAGGCCACTTGTTCGAGGTCTGCCCATGTGAAAATTTTTGCCTTTGTAAGCTCTTTTCAAGCGACTTGAATAAGCTTACACTGTAGTTAAGTGCTTTAAAGCGCTTAAACATTGCGGTTTTCAGCTGCTGAAAGCGGCTTTAATCAACTAAGCCGCTTAATATAGTTTAGAATGGGCTTTTATAAGCGCTTGAAAGCGCTTATCATGAAAAGCGTTGAAAAGCGCTGTAAATTTTTATATTTTTAAGCGCTTTCTAGCACTTATCACGAAAAGCGCTGAAAAGTGCTGTAGATTTTTATTCCTTTAAGCGCTTTCCGACGCTTATGACGAAAAGCACTTTTAGGTGCTGTAACCTTTCTTACTTCTAAGAACTTGACAACACTTTACATGAAAAGTGCTGACAAATCCTTCATATGGGTGTGTGGGTGTGGGTATGGGTATGGGTTGTGTGTGGATAGGTGTGGATAGCAGTCTTGTTTTCACTCACACCCACATCCACACCCGACCACGATCAGCCATTTCTCAACGTTCTACATACACCACTGCAGTCTAGTAGTTTTCTCAAATTTGAGCACCACAATCTGCGCAGACTACAGACTTTAAAAAAGCGCACTAAAACTTGTTAAGATTTCGTAATATCGCGATTTTAACACTATATTATCGTTAAAGTGTCGTGGTTACGTAAGTTTAAAGAATTTATAATGCATTAATACATCTTGAGCCCAATAAAATGCATCATTTTTTCGAAACCTACGCGGATATTGTCGTAGTCGATATTGATCCCACGCGTTGAATCGTGCCCATAGAACTCAATATATTTTTATGTTATGTCTAATAGGCAACTTAAAATATTTTATTGCCACTGATTGACTACATTCACTCTTGGTTTATTACAGCTCCCGTTTTAAACAGAAAATCGCGCTTTTATATAAATTGATGATCTAATGAATGTTTATATGTAGATTGTTGATTCGAAAGCACCACGTCTAACATTTATGCGACATATAAGGTGTCTATGTCTGACCTGATTTCTGAGC
>CAJNSZ010000915.1:19891-32072 GCA_905329745.1 Rotaria sp. Silwood2 | reverse complement strand
CTTCTGCTTCTCTCCCGTTTAAGTTTCAAAACTTCTCTTAAAATGTTTCTCTGTGAAATTTGGGGGGGGGGGGGTACTTACTCAAAAGAAGGGTAATTCTAACTTTTTCTATTTCTTTTTCTAAATCTTCTCTATGGGAACATATTCTAACTACTCTTAATAGTACTGAGAATGGGATGTTCTTCATTACGTGGGGAGGGTGTGCTGAATTGAAGGGTAAAATATAAGGCTGAGCGGCTAACTTTCTATAGACTTTAGTTCTAAAGTTGGGAGCTTCTACTTCTATCCTTACATCTAAATAGTCTACATGTGGACCTGTCTCAAAGGTTAATCCTATGTTCTTATCTTTCTTACCTAATTCTACTAATATCTTATCCATCTCATCTCTACTCTTCTTAGTGCTGATAAATATGTAGTCTCTAAATCTAAAATATAATTCTCCTTCTTTATCCTGCTCTAACTTAAATTGTTTTTCCCATTTTCTCATATAAACATCCGCTAAGACTTGGGTACATTCTGAGCCCATGGGTCCTCCTCTTCTCTGCTTATAATGCTTAACCTTCTCTCCTGGTAACTGAAGGGCAAAATATGCATTTTCTAAGACGTGTCTAAACAGGGTTCTAACTGTGTTAATAGGGATTTCTCCATTTACCTTATTTATCTTATTCTCATCTAACATCTCACAAACGGCTAAGATTGATTCTTGTTGGGGAATCATAGTATATAAATCTGCAATGTCAAAGGTATATAAAAGAGTCTGGTCTGTAGTTCCTTGTTTTTTTATTTCTTTTACAAAGTCTATGCTATTTCTCAAACTATATGGAGTTAATTTATCAAAAATGGGACGGATAATTTGATCTAGAAAAGCCGAGATTTTTTGTGTTGGTGATTTCATTCCCGAAACAATTGGTCTAAGTGGTTCTCCTACCTTATGGTCTTTTGGGTTATAATAAAGATGGGGTAACTCGGCATCTTGTGGATTCGGTTTTAATTTTTCAAAATATTTCCCGGGTAATAATTTTCTATTTACTAAACTTCTTAACAACTCTTCTGTCTTTTCTATCATACTACTTAGGGGGGATTCTTCTATCTCTAAGTATGCATCTGTCTTCTTCGTATATGCGATGGGCTTTTCTATATATGTATCAGGCTTATCTACGTGAAATACTTTGGATTTATCTGTTTGTCTGGAAATAACCTTTCCCTTTTTTTGTTCCTTTTGAAATCGTTCTAAAGTTTTCTCAACTAATGGGTCCTGAACTGCTGCTTTGCCTATCTTATTTCTCAATTCTTTTTCTAATCTCAGGGCAAACTCTTCGACTTTCTTTGGGTTTCTACCTATTGTCTTAGTTTCTCTTCTCCAGGCTTCGGCTACCTTATCTTTCATTGTTCTAATCTCATCTTTTAATCTGTCTAAGGCTTGTTTGAGATTCTCAGGTACAAACTTGGGTCCATAATTTAAAATTCTTCTTTCCTCATCTGTTAGTCCTAATACCTTATTATTAACTTGGGGTGGAAAACCTAAGGGAGTATAGTGGGGGTGTAGATTCTTAGCTTTACTATTTCTTTCTACTGCTCTTGCTATTTTTCTATCATTCCTTTGGCCTTTTTCTCTAAAAAATTCAACTTTTTTTGTACTTTTTTATTATTTCTTATTTCTAAAATATGTACTAAATCGTTGTATGCTGTTCTTATTTCTATTGGTATCTTCTCAACTAAATCTAAATGTTCTTTTTCACTTTTATCTATTTCTGTTACCTTAGCTATTCTCATTATTGATGTTAGGTCTAACTTAGTCTTACGAATAATATTATTCCATTGCTCACTATATTGGTCTATAATTTCTTTATTTAATTCCTTACTTCTAAACTGTAATCTATCTAGGTGTGGGTGTGGATGTGTGGGGTGTGGGTGTGGGTGTGATGGGTGTGGGGTGTGGGTGGGAGTGGGGTGTGGGGGTGGGGGTGGGTGTGGGGGTGGGGGTGGGTTTGGGTGGAGGGGGTGTGTGGGTGTCAGTTTAAGACTTCACTTACCTCACACCCTCACCAGCATAAACATCCACACCCACACACCCCGCACCCCACCCACATCCACACCCACACCCACACCCACACCCATCACACCCACACCCACACCCCACACATCCACACCCACACCTAGNTAAAGTCTTTCCAGCGAACATATTTAACAGTAAAATATTTGTTTTCGTCATATTTTTTGTGACATTCTCATCGTATCTCGAAATTCTCCGAGAGTAAAAGTATGAAAAGATATGATCAGAGATTCTTTTAGAACAGAAATATCTCATAGAATAACATATCTCAGCTCATTCTGAGATGTAAGACAAAATAATATTCGATTTCAAATAGAGGGGGTTGAGCAACTTGACTGATACCCCGAAATTGATTTATCGATATCACTTCATCTACGCATTAGAAAAATCTGATTTTTTTACCAGTTATACTACATATATAATGTTATTCATCTATCACTAGCTGAAATCTATAGAACGCTAGAAATGAGAATTATTAAGTACATTTTTTTATTTGTTGTGCCAAACGTGCTTCACATCGTATTTGTTTACATCTTATGGTCGGTATATATGTTATCCATTCTATTCTACCGACATATTCAAATCAAGTCGTTCTTGTTCTAGCTGTGATTTTATTTTCTCTTTCTCTATTCTTCATTTTCTCTAACACACTTTCTATCGAATAACAAACACATAGCACACTTGGACTATGTTTTCTCCACAAATTGAATGGCATTGTGCCCAATGTGAATCTGATCCAACCGATCGTCGAAAATATTGTAATGATTGCGATTCGATGCTTACTTGGACATGTACTGGTTCGGGAAAATCTGGTTTGTACACGAATTATTATCGTCATCGTGATAATTGTAATTATTGTACACCAGAACTTGAAGAAGAAAGACAAGAACAAATGGAAGAGAATCAAGTTGCTATTCAGCAACGCTTTCAAACTTTAGATGATAGTAAGTAACATCAACTTTTTGTGATTTATGCATGCATCTTTACCTCATTATCTACTTCTACATTAGTAGTCAAAAATGAATCATTATGAGCTACTTTTTTATATATTCTAGATCAGCGTCCATGGTCAGAATGGAAACATACTGATGTTTCTTGCATACAGCATACTGGGCATGACGTTGAACAAGTACAGGAATTATATTCTATGTGTGAAGAACCATTGATAAATTACTGTTCTCATAGAGACAAGCTACTTGCAAACAGTACCACCACATCCCATTTATCTCCTATGAATTTGCTTGTGGTTACATTATGGTATTTAAAACATTATCATACTGAACGCTACATTGCTTCAGAATTGAATTTTAGTCAACGAACGGTGAATTATTTCTTGTCAGCAGTAGTGGATATTTTACATTCGTGTGTATATCCAGCATTCATCTCTTTACCTACTGATCTGGCTAGCAGAAGAACACCACATGGACCTCAACAACATCATAAACTAATTGTTGACTCAACTTTTATTGCAATTCATGAACCGCAAGATTCAGAACACCGTAAAAAATATTATCATGCAAAAAGTCCAACAAATTATGCGATAAAAGTGCAGGTAGCATGCGATTTTCGTCATCGAATAGTACATGTATCTGAATGTTACCATGGAAGTATACATGATATTACAGTTCTTCGAGAATCAGGACTATTAGAACATGTTGAAGAATCTGTACAAATTATTGGTGACAAAGGATATTACGGTGAAGAATATGTAGTCACTCCAAGAAAGAAACCTCGTGGACGTGAATTAACACAAGAAGATAAAGATTTCAATCGTGATATTAATAGCGCAAGAGCAGCGATTGAAAATATTAATCAACGTCTCAAAACTTATGCTATTTTTGGTGGTGTTTACAGAGGACCTGTTGATGATTTTCATAAAATAACTAAAATCATACAAGTCGTTGCTGCTTTATGCAATTTGAACTTAAATAAACATCCTATTCGTAGATAAACAAAATGATAAGTGATATCTTCTTATTAATCGTTCATGAAGCTATATACTCACCTTCGGTTTTGTTTCAAACCTTTTAGTATGAATGGTGCAGGTTAACATAGATGATATAAGCATGATTAGCACAGTAAATAAAAAAGATATACTTAATAATTCTCATTTCTAGCGCTCTATAGATTTCAGCTAGTGATAGATGAATAGCATTATATATGTAGTATAACTGGTAAAAAATTCAGATTTTTCTAATGCGTAGATGAAGTCATATCGATAAATTAATTTCGGGGTATCAGTCAAGTTGCTCAACCCCAGAGGAATAAACCGATGAAATATTATTATAATTACTCATATACATATATGAGTAATGATAAATAGTTCGATTCCGTCTAACCATATCTTTGGCTTCTTCTTCAAATAGCGCACATCATGTAAGATAGCATGTAAAGGAATATCTATGTATTATTACAAAATTCTTGAGATCTACTATAATTACTATAATGAAAATTATAGACATGAGATATCCGCATGACTATATGTAGTGAGGCTATACTAGGACTATGACACTTCCGAAATAGTTCCGAACTGATCAACTGCTCAAACCGTTCAGTTCAGCTCAAGCAAACTACTCGAAATTTCAGCTGAGCTCCCAGGACTGAAAATATAGCTCATATAGGATTACCCTTAGTAACCAAACTCCCCTGTATTCGAGGTACTCTTAGTACCTCAAGTGCTGTATATTAGAAGTAGCCTTAGTACCTCAAGTCCTCTATATTAGGGGGAACCCTGATACAAAGCAATTAAGGTCCAAACGGTACTCCTAACACAGAGGAGTTGGGGTCCCAAGGGTACCCCAAAAATGTAGTACTTGAGGTGCTCAAGGTATCCCTGATATACAATACATGAGGTACTAAGGTAGCCCCTAGTATATAGAAGTCAAGGTACCAAGGGTACCCATAATATAGAGGCCTTGAGTTTCTTAAGGTACCCCTAATGTAGAGGACTTGACTTCCCTAGGGTACCCCTAATATAGAGAACTTGAGTTACTAAGTGCACCTCTCATATATAGGACTTAAGGTCATAAGGGTACCCGTAATGTTTGGGACTTGATGTGCGAAGGGTACCCCTAATTCATAAGAGATTTGCTCGGTTCTCGTAGCTGAGCTGAGCTGAACCGTTTTAACAGTTCTCCCGAACTGAACCTAACTTTTCGAACAGTTCATCCGTCCGTTTCAGCCTGGTTCCTGAGCTGGAGTTGTTGTAGTTCTAGGCTATTGAGCCGAACTTTTAATGGAGAGATAATATGGTCGTTGATTCAGCATCATATGAATTTGTGACATGTTTCATGTATAGTGAGATTCTCTTTTCATGTCTTTTGTCGTGATGAGATCTACTTCTTTAGACACTTACAAGAAACAATTTCGAGAAATATTGAGCAGTAGTTTAGTCGAAATCGACTCGGGAAATCAAAATCGTACAGAATCATTAACTCCTACAGTAGTCATTGACGGAAAGTTGTTTGTTTTATATTTGATTAAGTAATCATCTGGTATGCTGACTATTGATGAAATCTGTTTTTATTCAATATTATGTTTAGATCTACGTTGTTTCACTTAGAAAAAGAAAAAGATGATGCGATTTATCTTAATAATGATGCTTGTACCTGCACTAATCAGTGCTGAACGTGATGGAGGGCAGCGTGGTCAGCAAAGACGTGGTCAACGGGACGATGGTCGAAATAGAGGCTCTGATTTCGGCAATAGAAGATCTAAATGTGGCGATTTGTTTGATCAAACGTTTCAAATTAAAATAGACTTCAGTAGTGCTTATGTTTTCGAATTAATTCTTATTAATGAAGATGGCACAGTTGATATCATTGACAATACACAAGAAGGTGTCGTTATAGCACAGGGATTCCCTAATCAAGGATTTACATCTGGACTTGGAAGATGGACATGTGTTGGAAGAAACCGCATTGAAATCCGCTCTGGTGGTTATAATTATGCCAATGCCGCCATTAATGCTTCAAGCACACTATTCTTCAATAAGTATCTTTTAGAGTTCGATAATAATTGTGAACATGTGCACGGAACAGTGAAAGCCGTTAATTATCCACTTGGTGCTTATCCAATGGATCGCAGCGCACAGCCAATACCTGGTCAAACAACTGAATCAACCAATGTTCAAGGTCGGCGATTTCGGTATTTTTAAACGGTAGATGAAGAAAACAAGATTTTCAACAGCTGAAAAACAAACTTGAACACGTTGCCACCTTTTTTCTCTTCCTCTATATTTTACTCATTTTTTCTTCAAAAATAAATAGATAGATCCTTCTTTCGATAATTTCCACTAGAGATACGGTGGGGTGTGGGTGTGGGGTGTAGATGCGGGTGTGGCATAGCTGTCACAATACCTTTGATATTCCGATGTTGCTGACAATTATCTTATCAAGTGGCACTGGCATCAGCTTGAGAGATTGAAGGGAAAGCCCAAATCAAAGCACGACACTAAAGTTCTACCGAGTAAAACTCGATAGAAACACTTGCGAAAATGGGTGGATGTGGGTGTGTTTATTAATAGGTTCTTAGTCGAATCAATCAAAAAGCTACCAAGACGCGCTTCGACCAGAGCTAAAGTGGTCAATTATCAATTGCTTAATGACATAGAGTTGTTAAGAACAAATTTCTTACTATGACATATAAAAGTCGAAAGTTTTTTAAAGAGAAAAACTCCCAAAGCTAATAATATGCATAATGAACTAAAATTCGAAAGTTTTTATTCAAGACGACTTTCAAATAATAGCTAAGAGAATCTCTAACAATAGGAAGCAGAGGTCGAACCAAACCACTAGGACTGCCTGCCTGCCTGTCACAGGCACATTCCACGTTTTTTAGGCCTGGCCTATGACTGGCAGGCCAGGCAGGCCGTTTAAAACACCAGGGCGCCTGACCTGTCTATATTCTTTATTAATATAGCTTTTTTTTCAATATACATTTTTTAAAACAAATTGAGGGTAATGCTAGCGATCGGGAGAAGTATAGAATAATGTTCTGCTTTCATGGTGATTGATCGAGGGGATGACTAATTTTCAGCTCAAATCGTTGAGTTCCTCTTCTTTATCTATTCGCTCTTCATATTCTCATTTCTCTATATTTTTTTTATTATTGATTGTTGTTAAAATCTTTCTTATCGATTATTGTTGAGATATTTATTATTGACTGTAAAAGTCATTATTGTTTTTGTTAAACTTATTTGTTAGCAATTCAATTGTCTTTCTTTGTGAAATGGATGATATTGATCTTTCATTTTTCGTCTCTATTGATGATCCTTCACCTCGTTCAAAAGTAAAACAAACTACATGTTTCTATTCTATCATCGTGATGGTCAAGGTGTGCGCGTGACATCCATCCTTACACTATTCGAAAAATTGTCTTGCATTGTATTTCACAAAATGAGACTTATCCGATGTAAAGCACGATTGTATAAGTTAATCTCTGTGTTGTCAGGTGCCAAACTCGTGAATCCAGAATTTAAATCTCAAAATCCTGTAAAACTCAGAAAAATCTCGAAAGAATCATGCAAAAATCGAGAAAAATCGAGAAAAACCTAGAAGAAATCCCAAAAAAAGTCTTGATAAATCCTTAAAAATTCCGACAAATTCAGAGAAATACTTGAAAAAGTCCTGAAAAAGCGCATCATCATCAAAAAATCCAAAAAATTTAGAAAAAATTCTGAAAATCCAGAAAGAATCCCACAAAAATCTCGAAAAAACTTTCAAATCCGGAAGACCTGGCAACACTAGCTACTCACCCAGCATTTTTGGAAATAGGATTTTATAAGTTATTACTCTCGTCCCCAATTTTTGGATGCTTGCGACACCCTTGGTAATGGTATTGGCATAAAAGAAAAATAGACAGGCCTTTCCAGGCAGGCAGGCTAGGCCAAACAAATAAGTTGTCAGGCACAGGCAGACTTGGAATTCAGAGGCCTGTCGTAGGTCGGCCAGGCCTGCAAAAATGCAGCCTGGTTGGACCTCTGATAGGGAGTGTTTAAACACAGGCTGAAGCACATGAATTCATACAAAATAGAATTCGTCAAAGATCCATTTATAAATAATTCTAAAATTGGTAAAATTGTTGTATTATTATTATTTAATTTCAATTTAAAATTTATATTAATTTTAACCAAATGAAATTATACAGTACTATCTCATACGATTGTTTTCTGAAAAGATCAACGTGTTTTTCATTAATTTCCAATTTGTAAATATGTCTATTGACTATCTAAGAATATGAGATTAACCATTGTTAATAATGATAAAAATACTATATAAACATGATACAACCTGACGTCCAGATTACAATTGTTTGGCATAAAAGAAATGGCATCAACAATAAGGACACCTTGGACATAAGCTGAAGCTTTTTAATTTAGGCATATGTCAGATACAAGTACAAAAAATACAAAAAACAACAAAACAAGACGACAGAAAACTGTGATACTAAAAAATTGTTTTTATTTTTATTTTTGTTGTTGTCGTCGTAAATAATAACTAAAATACAAAACGAAAAATGGGATGGAGTATCTCTTTCTTTATTCTCAACTTATTCTCAACTCATTCTAAGCTCTCTACTAAGGCCTTAATCGCTGACTTTGACGGTTTCTTACGGACTAATATACTCTTTACATTATCTGTTAAGCTATGAGCAAAAATGACAGGGATATTGCTAAGCGGTGTTTTCTCAAAGATCTCTTTCCAATTTGGTGAAATCTTGACCCGAAACGTGCTAAATTTGGTGTATATGTAAAGTGGAGTAGAATATCCTTATTAAAGTTAATCCCGGGGTTTTCTTTCTTATTCCATGCTGGGTCTAAGACTTTATCTCTATATACTCATTATATCTCTCACTCAAGAGTAATTTGGGTTCCCTCTCTCCCGTTAAAGTCTCAAAAACCCTTCGAAAATGTCTATCTATAAAGTTTTTTTTTTGGGGGGTGGGGTACTGATACATTCTGATCCCATGGGTCCCCCTCTAATTTGCGTATAATATTTAACTTTCTCTCCTGGTAACTGTAGGGCAAAATACGCATTTTCTAAGATATGTCTAAAGAGGGTTCATATCGTATTGATGGAGATCTCTCCATTAACCTTATTTATCTTATTCTCGCGTAACATCTCACAAACTGCTAAGATAGATTCCTGTTGGGGTATCATTGTATATAAATCTGTTATATCGAATGTACATACAAGGGTCTGGTCTGCAGTTTCAATTTTTTTCAATTCCTTTAGAATTTCTATACTATTTCTCAAACTGTATGGGGTAAATTTATCAAAAATGTGTTTAATAATTTGATCAAGAAAAGCCGAGATTTTTTGCTTTGGTGATTTCATTCCCGAAACGATTGGTCAAAGTGGTTCTCCTACCTTATGATCTTTTGGGTTATACTAAAGATGGGGTAACTCGGCATTCATTAGATTTGGTTTTCAACTTCTCAAAGTATTTCCCAGGTAATAACTTTCTATTGACTAAATCCCTTAACAACTGTTCTGTCTTTTCTATCATACTATATAATGGGGATTCTTCTATTTCTTGGTAAGCATCTGCCTTTTTCATATAAGCTATCGATTTCTCAATATATGTCTCAGGCCTGTCAACATGGAATACTTTGGATTTATCTATTTTTCTGAAAATTATCTTACCCTGTTTTTGTTCCTTTTTAAATCGTTCTAAGGTTTTCTCTACTAATGGGTCCTGTGCTGCTCCCTCACTAATCTTACTTCTTAGTTCTTCTTCTAGTCTCTGGGCACATTCTTCAACTTTCTTTGGGTTTCTACCTATTGTCTTAGTTTCTCTTCTACAAGCTTCAGCTACCTTATCTTTCATTGTTTTAATCTCATCTTCTAATCTGTCTAAGGCCTGTTTGGGATTCTCGGGTACAAATTTGGATCCATAATCTAAAATTCTTCTCTCTTCGTCCCCTAAACTTAATACTTTATTATTTACTTGAGGTGGGAATTCAAGTGGGGTATAATGGAGGTGCAAATTCTAAACCTTACTATTTCTTTCTATCCTTCTAGCTATTTTTCTATTATTCTTTGTGCTTTTCTCTCTAAAAAAATTCAACTTCTTCTGTACTCGTCTATCGTGCCTTATCTGTATTGTACTTATTAAATCCTTATATGCTGCCCATATTAGAAGGTGACAAGTTCAGCTTTTAGTTCCGAACTGATGAACTGTTCAAATCATTCACTAACACGAACTGAACTATTCGAAAAGTTCCGTTCAGTAAACTGAACTTTTTTGAACAGTTCTTTTTCAACGAACTAATTATCACAAAAAGACACACAGGTCATCTGCAGGATTTTCATAGGTCTTTAACAGTTCTCCTATATGGATATTCTTGGATTCTCAGGTCCTACTATATAGAGATATCCATAGATCCCCAAGTGCCATAATTGTTATGATCGAAGTGTTCCCCTTCAATCATAAGACGGAACGAATAACGAATAACAAACACTCCTTTCTAGTACAGTGGTAATACAGCTGCCCGGAAAGAAGAAGACGTGGGTTCGATTCCCTCGGGAGGAGTATTCTTTTGTTCCGTTCTGTTGTCATGCCATCACGTTGCTGTCTCGGTGATAACAATGAGTAATAATATGAGAGTGAAATAAAGAGAATAGAAATAAAGACATAACAATAATATTGAAATGTTCATCTGCCCTCAAATTCCGTTATATAGGGTATCCATAGCCCTTCAAGGCCTCGCGTAAAGGGCACTTATAGGCTCCCAAAGTCTAGTATCTACGCATATCCGTAAGTCCTCTAAATCTATTTCGTATAAGTCCTGGAAGGTCCTCAGATCTTATCATATACATATCGATAAATCTTCAAGGTCTATCATAGAGGAATGTACATAGGTCCCCGACAGCTATTCTAAATGATGCTTGAAAGATTATCAACCCAAACAACATGGTTGTTCATTGTGTCCTGAAAGAGAAAAGGGACATGCGTTGCTGTATACCACTAACCATTGAAATGACTTGTTGTATCAGGCATCATTATTGTTTAAGAAAGCTTTATTGACTCATGCGAAATTTGTGAGAACGCCAATTGTACAACATGCATCGAGTAGCTTTAAATGTGCTGACTAACACCAGATTAGTGGACGTTTAAAGTCCTATAGTGGAGTTTTGTTTTAGGAAGAACGGGGTGTTCTTATTTACTAGGTATATTGGAGCTGCATAGTCCAATGTGTTTATTAATCGGTTACTGGTATGTGGTGCTAACATCTTATTAAAATTTTGGTAAAGTTTAGGGTATATTTTCGAAGAAGTCACATGAACAACGAAATGTGCAGATGATTCAGGCTGTGTGAACTAGAACTGACTCAGAACTTAATTGATGGTGGTGTGAAAACGTTTGACCACTGCCTTTCGATAGTCATGACAGAAGGACAATATAAAAACTTTGATGCAGGACTTCTATCGAATATGAATAATAGTCAGCATTAAAAAAAGGTACAATCTAAAACCGATATTCTCTATGTATGTCATTTCAATTACCATAATTTACTAGCTCTTTTTATTTAGATAACATTCAATGTTCATCTAAACACTATTCTAATATCAGAATCCAAATAACCTACGGATGCTTCCACAGAATATACATTCAGAGCATTCCAGTGTCCCTAGGATACCCTTTAAGAATCTATATACACCTCTACAGAATAGTCCTTGAGAACCTATGGCTACCACCATGGGATAGTACTCGAGGACCCAGGGGTACTCTAACAGATCGTCCTTGAAAACCCAATGTTACTTCATGAAATAAAATCTATTTCAACTATAAGCTCAGTCAATTTGGAACAAACTTGAACGAATCAGTTCTTTTAAAAAGAACTGTTTGATCAGTTCAGTTCTTTTGAAATGAACTGTTTGAAACGTTCAGTTCATTCAAAAGAGCTGTTCGAAAAGGTTCAGTTCGTTCAGGGTGTGGGTCTGGATGCGGGTATGGGTGAGGGTATGACTGTGGCTGTGTCTTTCTCGATCTTAACCCACACCCACACCCACCCACACCCACCCACACCCACACCCACACCCACGCCCACACACCCACACCCACTCCCACACCCACACCCTCCCACACACACCCACCCACCACATCCACACCCCACACCCACCC
>CAJNSZ010000915.1:0-19832 GCA_905329745.1 Rotaria sp. Silwood2 | reverse complement strand
GAATGGTGCCGTTGATGTTTGACATTGAACATCTATTAATTGAACATTATTCTTATTGTCTTCTTCATCAGAAATAAGTACGACAGATAGATGACGTTCGATATTTTCATTTGACATTTTTGTTTATTTTCAATATGAATGATAAATGAAATCTACAATAGTGATAGATGAAGTATTTTATTAATTAGAATATTTCATGAAACAAGCAAAAAAAAAAGAAAAGAAAATTTCGAGGAAGCTAAATATTGTTCGAATTTTTTTTTATTTTTTAAATTTGTGCAAAATCAGCTGCTTTTGTTTTTGTTGAAGCATGATTTTGTGGTTTATTTGTATTTTTATTTTTTATTTTTTTGATTGTTTTTTTGAATTGGCGTTTTCGACGTAATGATAATTTCTACTCTTTTTTTTCTTCTTCTTCTTCTTTATTAACTTGATCAATTAATACCACAAATTCATGTATTAAACCCGTTTGTACCATACGTCTACGATATCGTTCCGGAATAAATATATGACATTTTTTGAAAACCTTTTCATTATAATTTCTTCGTTCACTTTCATATTCGACATCTATGACTTCTTGCTTGATTGATAAAGCAGGTGTTCGTTTTATTCTCATTTTATTATGAAATCTAAAAGACATACCTTTTTTTTTTTATTATTATTAGCAATGGAAACCCCACGACCATGTCGGTCCTAAAGGGACAGTGTAGCTTTTACAATTAACAGGTTACAAATAAGAGAGAAAAGCAAGCATAAGCGGATCAGAGAAAGATAAGAGCGGAATATAATGCATGTCTTATGTGGCCATTCAACGAAGAATTGAAACACGACCTTCCAACGTGCACATACATTCCACCGAGATAACATACGTTGTGTGTAGACATGTTGCTTGTACAATAAGACAATAGCCGGTAGGCTTATACAATATGATTAAACAGTGTGCTTTGTTCGGGGAGGAGGAATCAAACCTCATACGCTCTGGATCCAAGTCAGAGACGTATCCCATTCAACCAGGGCTCCCCGAAAGACATACTTTGTAAACTAATTCAATGAATATTATTGACTTTATTTAGGCAGAAAATAAAAAGAAAAAAAAAAGAAGAAGTTATTTAGGCATTGTCCGATGCCATTTTTTGCCAATAATTTCAGCAAATAATTGAGTAATTAAACGAATGCCTCGTGGTGAAAAATAATGTGAACCTTTTATTAATAAATCATCATGAGTCTTGTCCCAAATATAATTTCGATTAAATGTTTTAAAACCATTTTCACCAGTAATTTTATTTGTATGTCGAATTATTTTATTCAAAATTTTTTCTTCGACATTACTTAATTTCATATTTGGTGGATAGGGACTTAGCCATATTTTTTGTTGATGTACATCTTTCTTATCTGAACAAATATCCAGAAGATGCATACATACATTATTTAAATTCTCATCATATTCTTCTAAATGTTGTTTGAACGATCTTTTTAATTTTTTTAATTTAGCACTACAAAATAAAATCATATATTGAGAGTTCTATTTCAAATTCAATTTCTAAAACTTACAAATTTAGATCACCATGATATAATGAAAAAAGAACAGCATGTATTGATGTACAGTCCTTCATTGTTTTTAAATAATTAATATTTTTTTCTGCTATATTTCCAAAAACAGTTGGTATATAGATATATATTAATCGTGTTGATGAAGCTTCACAAAAATATTGACGTACATCTTTATATTCAGATAAACCAAGTTTTCCACCTTTTTGTAAACATCTTTCACCTTAATGAATAAAACGATTTAATACAATAAAAAAAAAATAAGTATTTCAAAAAAGATTACATTTCATTTTTTTATATTCGCCATTTTGTATAGAAATTTCTGAATGTTTTAATAATCGACCATTAGAAAATTTAATTATAATAGAGTTTTGAGATTGAGAGCATCACACGACGCGTTTCGATCAGGGCTGAATCTGATCCTCATCAGTCATGTTAACAATCTATTCTTACATAAGAGTTTCAAACTCTCCAGTGTCTTGAAGTAGTTTGAAATTAATTCGTAATAACAAAAATCCCCTACAATATTACTTAATTATAAAAGAGGGTGTGTTTATAGCTACCATAATGCCTTTGGTATTTCGATGTTACTGAAATAATCTTATCAAGTGGCACAAGTATCAGCTTAAGAGATCCAAACAAAGTTCGAATCAAAGCATCACACCTAAAATCTACTTTACAAACCAAGCAGATACACTCCGAGTAGTGAGTATATATATAGAAGTGAATTATAAAGAAATCAATCAATAGTTAGCAAGATCGGTTTCGGTTACCGCGAAAGTAATCACTTATCGGTTGCTTAAGATTAAAGGATTTTAAAGATGCATAGCTCTCTCACTAGCAGATATCAATGTCGAAAGTATAATAAGAAGACTGTTAAACTGTTGAAAAAACCTAATCCTCTATCACCCGAAAGCATCTGAAGTAAAAGTTTCCAATGACAGTGTATGAGCTTCTTCTTCTACTGGGTGTGTGTATGCAAGTGACTTATAGAAAAGTCCATCAAGCATTAGCAACAGATATTTCGACTAATGCTAAAGTAATCATTTATCAATTGCAAATAATCAAAGGATCTTATAAGTAAAACACTTCTACTACGAATTACTACATTTCAAAGTTTTTCGAGGCAACATCCTAGCTATTAGTAGTCATAATATTCCCTTATCTCAAACTTTTTGAAGAATAATCTTCCAATAATAGACTAAAAGAGAATAACATTTCAAACCACCCAATTAAAACTCAAGGACTACCAACGGAGGTACAGTATCACGTCAGAAAAAAAAAACGATAAAATAACTCAATCACAACTAAAGACAAAACTACAAAACATCCACAAACAAAAAGCACTAACAAAAGAAGCAGCGACCTTTAATCAAGAAACAGAAGCATGGCTGGCACATTAGCATCATTGCCCATAACTATTCAGACAAACAGTAGCCACCGTCAGAAATCTAACGACCTCCATTAATACAAAAACCCCTTCAAACAATTCGATCACTGCCTTTACAAATATACGAGAAATTTACATAAACACTGATCAACATGAGTCACGTGACATGTCAAATATCATACCTCAATACAAACCTAAAGCATATCAAACATCTCAACGAACATCAAGCAACATCAATACCACCAAAAACACATCACAAAACATTCTCAACGATCACACGGGATCATGTGTCCCAAAGTCCTCAATTTTCAAAGAAGAAAAAACACTCTTCATCGCTAACAACTGCAAAACATCCAAAACTTCACTAGAGACAATCCTCCTATTTCGGCACATTCTTTCGAACGCCACCAAAACAATCAGAAAAAAACTTAAAATGGCGAAAAGTCATCACGTATTTTAAAAATTTTTCAAAGTCTTTCGAACTAGTTGAATGAAAGTACGAGTACCCGCTCGAAAATGCGAGAAGTTCATAGAATATCCCGTCGGTCATCGAAACATATCTCGAAAAACGTTCGAATTTGAAAAATTTGTCACTTCCACTACATTTAACTCATTCTATGTCTTGCTCTCGAACACATATCGCCTTGGTGTGGGTGCTAAGAAGGGAGTTACACGAAGAAATCTTGATGCCTAATTGAATGTTGTCATATGATTGAACATTCTCTTTCCTATAACGCTGAAAAAAGCGACATTAAATACGAGGAGATAACTCGAACCGATTGAACACTTCATGTTCTTCGAGATATAAGTCGAAAAACGTTCGATTTTCAAAAAAAATCTTCATTCGCTCTGCGATTGACTCAGTCTCCGTATCTCTCTCGCTTTCACTCACGCTCTCGAGCACATATCGCCTTGGTGATTAAGCTGCCATGACCGGTGTGGGTGTGTATCATAAAAAGAAAGCCACGACTAGTTTCGACCTTTCTCAAGGGTCTCATCAGGTAGCTTTAACTCTGCATAGCCTTAGAAAACTTAATTTGAAAGAAATATTTTATAGAAACAGAATAACTTCCAAAGTTCAATAACTAAGTTCAAAGGTCTTATTTTTTTTTGGTGTCGGTCGTGTTTTTTGGAGGAGTGAGGGTGTGGGTGTGGGTGTGATTTTAAAGTATAAATTCGAATTAACCATGTGGTATAACAAAACGAGAAGACCGAGTAATAAATAAATAAATAAATGATTAAATGTATAAATAGAGAAAGCAAATACATTTATTAAATAAATGAAGAATAAATAAATAAATCTTTTTTTGTTTTAGTTTTATGTTATATTTTATTTTTTTGGTGTAAATTTTATTGAGTTTTAAATGTTTTTGGTTTGTTTTTATATTCTATATAAACTTGAACAAAGATGAACTAGTTTTAAATAAATTTAAGAGAAATTTGAGAGAAATATATAAGTATATGAATTTTTATTGAAAAGTTTTGAATTTAGGTGAATCTGAGAGAGTTTTTATTAAATTTAGATCGATTTGAGTCAATTGAAATAGATTTAACTATATTTTATTGAAAAGTTTTGAATTTCGATGAATTAAAGAAAATCTTATTGAATTTGGGTCAAGTTGAATGAATTGAAATAGATTTAAATATATTTATTAAATTTTAAATAAATGTAAATGGATTTGAGTTGATTCAAATAAATTTCATTATATTTATGAAATTTTAAACAAATTTAAATGGATTTGAGTAGATTCAAATAGATTTCATTATATTTATGAAATTTTAAACAAATTTAAATGGATTTGAGTAGATTCAAATAGATTTAAATGGATTTAGATGAATTTAAGAGAAAATATTAAATTTGAGATGATTTATATGAAAATAAGAAAATTTAAATGGATTTGGATGAATCTAAGAAAAAATATTAAATTTGAGATGAATTATATAAAGAAATGAAATGATTTTATTGAATTTCAAGAAAATGACTTAGTATAATGTTATCTTAGAAAAATTGAATAAGTTTATATTGAATTTGTGAGAAAGATAAATAAATAAATGAATAAATAATAAGTTTTGTTTTTCGTTTTTTAGATATGTAATAAGCAAAGAAAAAAATGAGCATCCTTTTGTTTAACCCTTTCAATCCCGTCATTTTCTCTCATTGTATACAACATTGAAGAAAATCTAGATTTCTCTCTCTCCTGCGTTCTCATCTGGATAATCAGCTGTACACGAATTCTAGCTACGCTAGTTCAGTGCAAGAAAAATATTTTCACAGAGAAGGATACACGCATTTCTTTGAACATACATATGATATGTATCATGTAAGAAGACGACAGAACGCAAAATTTCTATATTTCGATACGCATGGCATCTACGAGATGACATACGGGATTGAAAGGGTTAAGAAAATGGATATGAAAATGAAAGTGTTAAATTAGAATTTAGAGCTTTTAGACAAAAAATAATTGAGTTAATATTTGAATAAATAAGTGAAATAATAAATAAATGTTTTTTGTTTTTTGTTTTTTGAAAATGAGAGTGAAAGAAAATAAATTCTGTTTTATGAATAAAGAAAAGAGAAAAAATGAATTTTGGCTATGTTTAGGTTAGAAAGAATCTTTTTTGAGATTTTTTCGAGAGCAAACTTCTTTTTGAATAAATTTTAATATAATTTTTAATTTTTGTAATGTAATTTTATTTAATTTTAACAATAAATAAATAAATAAATAAATAACAGTAAATTTTGTAATAAGCGACGCGTTTCGAATATTCTTCAGGCTATGAATGACTATCCATTCTTTTCTTCCATTCCTCTATCCCTTGCTCTCGTATCTTGTCCTCTACACTTATCCAATGGGAAAATTCTCGATTCTATTGGTGGCTGATATTCTCATTGGGGGGATAAAGATATCGTTCTATTCTATTTTATTCTTCTTTTTCTTAGTATATTCCAACTCAATCTCGATGGTGTGGGTGCGGGAAAGGGACTTTCTCAGTATATTCTAACTCACAGCGCAATCTCGATAGTGTGGGTGCGGGAAAGGGACTTTCTCAATGGGGAACTCAACCCTATCACAATATAAAATTTAAACACAGTTATAAAAAATTAGATATAAAGCGAGTAACGAAAAATAATATCACGAAAAATGACAAAACAACAAGACGAAAAACGACAAAACGAAAAACAAAACGAAGAACTAAAAACAATATAAGGGTCAGATCCTTCGTTGTTGTCGTCGATGTTATTGACGATTCTATAAATAAAAAACGAAAAAGGGGGAAGGGGGCATCTTAATATCTTACTCTATCCTTATTCTAACTGTTCTACCAGAGCCTTAATCGCTGTCTTAGGTGGTTTCTTATGAACTAATATACTTTTTAAATTATCTGTTAATCTATGGGCAAAAATAACTGGGATATCACTAAATGGGGTTTCCTCAAAAATTTCTTGCCAAATTTGATGAAATCGCGACCCGAAACGTGCTAAGCTGGGAGTATAAGTAAAGTGGAGTATAATATCTCTACTAAAATTAATCCCGGGTTTATCTTTTTTATTCCATTCTTCGTCTAAGACCTTATCTCTAAATTCTTTATGTTTCTCGCTTAGAAGTAATTTTGTATTCTTTTCTCCTGTTAAAGTCTCAAAAAATCTCTTAAAATGTCTATCTATAAAATATGAAGGGTACTTATTCAAAAGAAGGGTTATTCTAACTTTTTCTATTTCTTCTTCTAAATTATCTCTATGGGAACATATTCTAACTGCTCTTAAAAGTGCTGAGAAGGGAATATTCTTCATTACATGAGGTGGATGTGCTGAGTTAAAGGGTAAAAGATAAGGCTGAGCCGCTAATTTTCTATAGACTTTCGTTCTAAAGTTGGGTACTTCTACTTGAACTCTTACATCTAAATAATCTACATGCGAGCCTGTCTCAAATGTTAATCCTATATTCTTATCTATCTTTCCTAATTCTATTAATATCTTATCCATCTCTTCCTTATTCTTTTTAGTTGTTATAAAAATATCATCTCTAAATCTAAAGTATAATTCTCCTTCCTTATTCTGTTGTTCTCTAAATTGTTTTTCCCATTTTCTCATATAAACATCCGCTAAAACTTGGGTACATTCTGATCCCATGGGTCCTCCTCTTATCTGTTTATAATACTTAACTTCTTGTCCGGGTAACTGAAGGGCAAAATAAGCATTTTCTAAAACATGTCTAAAGAGGGTCCTTATTGTATTGATGGGTATCTCTCCATTAACCTTATTTATCTTATTTTCACCTAACATCTCACAAATGGCTAAGATTGATTCTTGTTGGGGTATCATTGTATATACATCTGTTATGTCAAAGGTATATAAAAGAGTCTGGTCTGTTGTCCCATGTTTTTTTAAATGTTTTAAAAATTCTATACTATTTCTTAAACTATGTGGGGTTAGTTTATCAAAAATGGGTCGTATAATTTGATCAAGAAAAGCCGAGATTTTTTGTGTTGGTGATTTCATCCCAGAAACAATTGGTCTAAGTGGTTCTCCTACTTTATGATCGTTTGGATTATAATAAAGATGTGGTAACTCGGCATCTGCTGGATTTGGTTTTAATTTCTCAAAATATTTCCCGGGTAATAATTTTCTATTTACTAAATTTCTTAACAATTCTTCTGTTTTTTCTATCATACTATTTAATGGGGATTGTTCTATCTCTTCATAAGCATCTGTTTTCTTCATATAAGCTATTGATTTCTGGATGTATGTCTCAGGTCTATCTACATGAAATACTTTGGATTTATCTGTTTGTCTGAAAATAACCTTACCCTTTTTTTGTTCCTTTTGAAAACGTTCTAAGGCTTTTTCTACTATTAGGTCTTGTGCTCTTCCTTCATTTATCTTATTTCTTAATTCTTCTTCTAATCTATTGGCAAATTGTTCTACTAGAATTGAATTCTTATCTATCGTATGTGTTTCTCTTCTCCATGCTTCAGCTACCTTATCCTTCATTACACTAATTTCTTCTTCTAATCTATTTAAAGCTTGTTTTAGATTCTCAGGTACAAATTTAGGTCCATAATTTAAAATTCTTCTTTCTTCATCTGTTAATCCTAATACTTTATTATTTACTTGAGGTGGAAATCCTAGAGGGGTATAATGTGGGTGTAAATTCTTAGCTCTACTATTTCTTTCTATTGCTCTAGCTATTTTTCTATTATTCTTAACGCTCTTTTCTCTAAAAAATTCAATTTCTTTTGTACTTTTCTATCATTTCTCATCTGTATTGTATGTATTAAATCCTTATATGTTATTCTTATATCTGTTGGTATTTTCTCAACTAAATCTAAATGTTCTTTTTCACTCTTATCTATTTTTGTAACTTTGGCTATTCTCATTATTGATGTTAAATCTAACTTAGTCTTACGAATAATATTACTCCATTGCTCACTATACTGATCTATGATTTCCTTACTTAATTCTTTACTACGAAATTGTAACTTATCCATTATATTTAGAGCTGGTGGTGGCATATTCTCATTCAGTCTTTGATGTAACTTATCTAATTGGAATTTTAATTGTAAATTACGTTCAAATCTCATCTGTGCCTTATCTATTAATTCTAAACTATCCTTATTACCTTTATTTCTTATTTTTCTTAATGCTTTTTCTTTCATTTGATCTAATATTAAATTATCTAAACGTTTCTTATTTGAATCTTTTAAAATATCTATTATTGGTTCTATACTATCCTTAACATAATTTACTACTATTCTATGTGTATCTTCACTAAATTGTTTCATATGTTCTTCTAATTCTTGTTCTTGCTGTTTCAATTTCTTTTCTAAATATTCTTTGTGTACCTTAATATTCTCAAGATTTGCTGTTTGTCGAAATATTCTAAAATGAAACTTGCACTCAATTGGAATAATTGGAAAATCAAATAATTCTATATTAAAACTTCCTATATTTTTTGAAATAACTGATGGGAAGCATCTTATTACTTCTTGGTCCATTGGTGTGACTTGTTCATCAATTTGATTATTCTTAACTACTTCTGTATTATTTCTATTTTCAATCTGTACTGATGGCTTAGCTTGTGGACTTGATTCAAGTGGTCTTGGAGGTGCTATTGGGGTACGTGGNTATGTGTATGTAATGTTCTCTTTCGTTGCTATGGTCTGTAAGGGGAGGAAGGGGGAAGCCGCAAAAACTCGAACTTAAAACTTACACTCACTATTTTCTTCGAAAATATATGTGAGTTCCACAAAATTAATACGATACGTCAAAATATAATAACGTTGAGAAGCGACGCATTTCGAATTTTCTTCAGGCTATGAATGACTATGTTTTCCTTTCTGTTTCCCTACTCTCGTTCCTCTCTTTTACTCTCGTTCAATAGGATAATTGTTTTCTCTTATTGGAGGCCACTATTCTCATTGGAGGGGATAGATGTCGTACCTTATGTTCTATATTTATTTTTTCTGAGTATATTCTCAGTATATTCTAACTCACACGGCGCAATCTCGATAGTGTGGGTGCGGCGTAGAGACTTGCTCAATGGGAGACTTAATCCTATCACATTATAAAATTCACACAATTATAAAAAATTATATACATAGAAAACGAAAAACAAAACGAAGGACTAAAAACAATATAAGGACCAGGTCATTCGTTGTTGTCGTCGATGTTACTGACGCATCTATAATAGAAAACGAAAAAGGGGGGGGGGGAGGGGGGGAAGAGGAACTATCTTACTACCTTAAACTATCCTTATTCTAGTTGTTCTACTAGGGTCTTAATCTCTGTCTTAGGCGGTTTCTTATGAGCTAATATACTTTTTAAATCCCCTATCAATCTATGGGCAAAAATAATTGGAATATCACTAAGTGGGGTTTCCTCAAACATTTCCTGTGAAATTTGATGAAATCTTGACCCAAAACGTGCTAAGCTGGGAGTTTAAGTAAAGTGGACCATTATATTTCTATTGCAGTTAATCCCGGGTTTATCTTTTTTATTCCATTCTATATTTAAGACGTTCTCCCTAAATTCAGTATGTCTCTCACTTAGAAGTAATTTTGTGTCTTTCTGCCCTGTTAAAGTTTCAAAAAATCTTCTAAAATGTCTATCTATAAAATTTGGGGGTACTTATTCAAAAGAAGTTGTATTCTAACTTTTTCTATTTCTTCTTCTAAATTATCTATATGGGAACATATTCTTACTGCTCGTAAAAGTGCTGAGAATGGTATGTTTTTCATTACATGAGGAAGGTGTGCTGAGTTAAATGGTAAAATATAAGGCTGAGCCGCTAACTTTCTATAGACTTTTGTTCTAAAGTTGGAAACTTCTACTTGAACTCTTACATCTAAGTAATCTACATGTAGGCCTGTCTCAAAAGTTAATCCTATATTCTTATCTTTCTTTCTTAATTCTATTAGAATTCTATCCATCTCATTATTATTCTTTCTAGTTTTTATGAATATATTATCTCTAAATCTAAAATATAACTCTCCTTCCTTATTCTGCTATTCCTAAATTGTTTTTCCCATTTTCTCATATAAACATCGGCTACGACTTCAGTACATTCGGATCCTCCGGGTCTTCCTCTTATCTGTTTATAGTATTTAACTTTTTCTCCTTGTAACTGAAACGCAAAATAGGCATTTTCTAAGACATCTCTAAATAGGGTCCTTATCGTACTGATGGGTATTTCTCCACTAACCTTATTAATCTTATTTTCACCTAACATCTCACAAACGGATAAGATTGATTCTTGTTGGGGTATCATTGGATATAAATCTGTTATGTCAAAGCTATATATAAAAGAGTCTGGTCTGTTGTCCGGTATTTTTTCAAATGTTGTAAAAATTATATACTATTTCTCAAGCTATGTGGAGTTAATCAATCAAAAATGGATCTTATAATTTGATCAAGAAAAGCCGAGATTTTTTGTGTTGGTGATTTCATTCCCGAAACAATTGATCTAAGTGGTTCTCCTACCTTGGTATCTTTTGGATTATAATAAAGATGGGGTACTCGGCATCTTGAGGGTTTGGTTTTAATTTCTCAAAATATTTCCCCGGTAAAAATTTTCTACTTACTAAATTTCTTAATAATTCTTCTGTCTTTTCTATCATACTATTTAATGGAGATTGTTCTATCTCTTCATATGCATCTGTTTTCTTCATATAAGCTATCGATTTTCGGATATATGTCTCAGACCTATCTATATGGAGTACTATTGATTTATCTGTTTGTCTGAAAATAACTACCATTTTTTTTTGCTCCTTTTGAAAACGTTCTAAGGTCTTTTCTATTATTGGGTCTCGGGCTACTCCTTCATTAATCTTATTTCTTAATTCTTCTTCTAATCTATTGGCGAATTATTCTACTAGAATTGGATTACTTCCTGTCGTATATGTTTCTCTTCTTCATGCTTCAGCTACCTTATCTTTCATTACTCTAATTTCTTCTTGTAATCTATCTAAAGCTTGTTTTGGATTCTCAGGTACAAATTTGGGTCCATAATGTAAAATTCTTCTTTCTTCATCTGTTAATCCTAATACTTTATTATTTACTTGACGTGAAAATCCTAATGGGGTTTAATGTGGATGTAAATTCTTAGCTCTACTATTTCTTTCTATTGTCCTAGCTATTTTTTCTATCATTCTTAATGTTCTTTTCTTTAAAAAATTCAATTTCTTTTGTACTTTTCTATCATTTCTAATCTGTGTTGTATGTATTAAATCTTTATATGATGTTCTTATTTCTGTTGGTATTTTCTTAAGTAATTCTAAATAGTTTTTCCTACTCTTATCTATTTCTGTAATTTTAGCCATTCTCATTATTGATGTTAAACCGAACTTAGCCTTACGAATAACATTATTCTATTGGTCACTATATTGATCTATAACTTCTTGATTTAATTCTTTACTTCTAAATTATAATTTATCCATAATATTTAATGCAGGTGGTGGCATATTCTTATTTAATCTTCTATCTAACTTATCTAACTGAAATATTAATTGTGACATACATTCGAATCTTATCTGTGCCTTATCCAAAAGTTCTAAACTATCTTTGTTACCTTTATTTCTTATTGTTCTTAATGCTTTTTCTTTCATCTGATTCAATACTAAGTGATCTAAACGTTTCTTATTTGAATCTTTTAAAATATCTATTACTGGTTCTATACTATCCTTAATATATTGTACTACTGATCTACGTTCATCCTCTTTGAATTGTTTCATAAGTTCTTCTAATTCTCTTTCTCGTCGTTTTAATTTCTTTTCTAAAAATACTCTATGTGCTTTTATACTTTCTATGCTAGCCTTAATATGAAAGATCTTAAAATGAAACTTACACTCAACTGGAATAATTGAAAAATCAAATAATTCTATATTAAAATTTCATGTGTCTTTTGAAATAATTGATGGAAAATTTCTCACTATCTCTTGTTCCACTGGTATGACTTGTTCCTTAATCTGATTATTCTCAACTACTTGTGGATTATTTCTATTCTCAATCTGTACTGATGGTTCAGGTTGTAGACTCGACCGAAGGGAATCTTAGCGGTGCTACTGGTGTTCGTGGTGTACTCTGTCTTGGACTTAATACTGGTGATGCGGGTAATTCTGGTGGAGTTCTTGGTAAGATGGGTAATACTTCTTCTTCTTCTTCAGGCTGGATAACTACTTCTTGCTGTTGTTGGGATCGGGGTGCTACTCTTGGTGGTTTAACAAAATGGGCTCCAAATCGGGGTCTTTTTGCTGTTGGATCTACTGGAGTATCTTGCCTTGTCTTCTTCTGTACTACTTGGGATGTCTGTTCTAGACTATTATTATGACTAACTAATAATACTGGACTACCTTCTGGGGCTCTTGAGTCATTCTCAATGGGTATAGTGTTCTTCTTTTTTGGTTTTGGTTTTGTTTTTCTTATATTTATCTTATCTATCTTTTCCTTAGATGTGGATGATATACCAGTGTCTCTTAACATTCTTCTCTTTCCATCTTCTTCTTCTGTTTCACTATTATCGTTACTTTCACCAGCGTCTTCCTTATACTCGCTATTACTATTCTCATTGCTCTGACTATCTGTATCACTGACTGTCATATTGAGTATTGCTGAGTATCTTTCTCGGAAGGGTCTTGCTTGTGGTATTTCTTCTGTATCTATTATTAAAATATCATCTCCATCCCTATGTAATTCATTTTCATTACGACTAGCTACTTGTTCATAAATTTTCCATTTTTTACTTTCTTCTTCAAAATGTCTCATCTGGTAATATGTGATAGCTATTATAAATAATTTTTCTTTTTCATTTTCTATCTCTTTAGGGAGTTGATTATCTCTAAAATACTGTTCTTTTGTCCTTAACTTATGCGGGTAAAACTTAATTAAAGATCTCGATGGAAAGTTAGGATGCTGTCTATTACTAATATTATTTCCTACTATTCTATCTGAGATTACTATGAAAGGCTGAGTACTATTATTATTATTATTATTATTATAAGAAGTTGTTACTGACCTTATTCTATTCTGTTGTTGGTGTTGTTGATAATTTCGACGAGGCTGGTACTGCTGTTGGATATACATATTATTATTAATTGTTAATGCAGTTATCGTCATTGGTGTAGTTGGTGTTGTTGATGGATATCGACGACGCTGAAAATATAAAGAAGAGGGTGTGGGTGTGGGTGTGGGTGTGAAAGGATGTTAGTGTGTGCAGATGTGAGTTTCTCTTTGTATTATTTTCATACACACCTACGCCCTTCTTGCCATCAACGTCTATGCTACTTTTGGAACTGTTCCATTCAGGGAAACCACATGAAAGACGTAAAAACTTTTTACTGCTGAATCAATAATGCTTCTCACATTTTAGGTTATTTTGTGGAACTCACATATGTTTTCGAAGAAAATAGTGAGTGTAAGTTTTAAGTTCGAGTTTTTGCGGCTTTCATGTGGTTTCCCTGAATGGAACAGCTCCAAAAGTAGCATAGACGTTGATGGCAAGAAGGGCGTAGGTGTGTATGAAAATAATACAAAGAGAAACTCACATCTGCACACACTAACATCCTTTCACACCCACACCCACACCCACACCCTCTTCTTTATATTTTCANTAATTTCTTCTTCTAATCTATCTAAAGCTTGTTTTGGATTCTCAGGTACAAATTTAGGTCCACAACTTAAAATTCTTCTTTCTTCATCTGTTAGTCCTAATACCTTATTATTTACTTGAGGTGGAAATCCTAGAGGGGTATAATGTGGGTGTAAATTCTTAGCTCTACTATTTCGTTCTATTGCTCTGGCTATTTTTCTATTATTCTTATCGTTCTTTTCTCTAAAAAATTCAATTTCTTTTGTACCTTTCTATTATTTCTTATTTCTATTGTATGTACTAAATCTTTATATGCTTTTCTTATTTCTGTTGGTATTTTCTCGACTAAATCTAAATGTTCTTTTTCGCTCTTATCTATTTCTGTAACTTTGGCTATTCTCATTACTGATGTTCAATCTAACTTAGTCTTACGAATAATATTATTCCATTGCTCACTATACTGATCTATAACTTCTTTATTTAATTCTTTACTTCTACATTGTAACTTATCCATTATATTTAGAGCTGGTGGTGGCATATTCTCATTCAGTCTTCGGTCTAACTTATCTAATTGGAATTTTAATTGTAAATTACGTTCAAATCTCATCTGTGCCTTATCTATTAATTCTAAACTATTCTTATTACCTTTACTTCTTATTGTTCTTAATGCTTTTTCTTTCATTTGATCTAATATTAAATTATCTAAACGTTTCTTATTTGAATCTTTTAAACTATCTATTATTGGTTCTATACTATCCTTAACATATTTTACTACTATTCTATGCGTATCTGCACTAAATTGTTTCATCTGTTTTTCTAATTCTTGTTCTTGCTGTTTCGGTTTCTTTTCTAAATATTCTTTATGTGCCTTAATATTCTCAAGATTTGCTGTTTGTCGAAATATTCTAAAATGGAACTTACACTCAATTGGAATAATTGGAAAATCAAATAATTCTATATTAAAACTTCCTATATGTTTTGAAATAACTGATGGGGAGTATCTTATTACTTCTTGGTCCATTGGTGTGACTTGTTCCTTAATTTGATTATTCTTAACTACTTCTGTATTATTTCTATTTTCAATCTGTACTGATGGCTTAGCTTGTGGACTTGATTCAAGTGGTCTTGGAGGTGCTATTGGGGTACGTGGTGTACTTTGTCTTGGGCCTAATACTGGTGGCGCTGGCAATTCTGGTGGAGTTCTTGGTAAAATGGCTAATACTTCTTCTTCTTCTTCATCTCCAGGTTGGGTGACTATCTCTTGTTGTTGTTTGGGTCGGGGCGCTACTCTTGATGGTTTTACGAAATGGGCTCCAAATCGGAGTCTTTTCGCTGCTGGATCTACTGGAGTATCTTGTCTTGTTTTCTTCTGTACTACTTGTTCTTTACTACTATTTTCATTAACTGATAATATTGGACTACCTTCAGGGACTCTTGGGTCATTCTCAATGGGTGCGGTCTTTTGCTTCTTTGGTTTGGCTTTTCTTTTTCTTATATCTATCTTATCTATTTTTTCCTTAGATGTGGGTGATATACTAGTGTCTCTTAACTTTCTTTTCTTTCCATCTTCTTCTTCTGTTTCACTATTGCTGTTACTATCACTAGATTCTTCCTTATATTCACTGTTACTATTCTCGTTACTTTGACTATCTGTATCACTAACTGTCATATTGAGGATTGCTGAGTATCGTTCTTTAAAGGGTCTTGCTTGGGGTATCTGTTCGGTATCTATCATTAAAATATCATCTCCGTCCTTATTTAACTCTTGTTCCTTACGACTAGCTACCTGTTCATAAATTTTCCATTTTTTACTTTCTTCTTCAAAATGTCTCATCTGATAATACGTATTAGCTATTATAAATAATTTTTCTTTTTCATTTTCTATCTCCTTTGGGGGTTGATTATCTCTAAAATATTGTTCTTTTGTCCTTAACTTATGGGGATAAAACTTAATTAATGATCTTGATGGAAAATTGGGGTGTAGTCTATTACTATTATTATTTCCTACTATTCTATCTGAAGTGACTATGAAGGGCCGAGTACTATTATGGGTGTGAGTGTGGGTGTCAGTATGTTGTTCCTAAATAATGGATATTCACACCCACACCCACACCCTGAAAGAGCAACGAATAATATACCCTTTTTACCGTATGTTACACTTTTCATAAACCCTTTGGAAGGATATATGATTTTCATAAACTCCTTCAAGAACTCTTTGGAAGGTATATGAAAGGGTATTTCAAAGGGTTTGTTAATATCATAAACCCTTATTGGGTTTATTACTCTACGCTTCTTTTTTACAGTGAACGTTGAAGACAATCTAAAATAAACAATATATTTATTTTTTTAAATGTACTCACATGGGATGCAGTCAAAGATTGAACACAATCTAAAATAAAAATAGAAATATTTTGTTTGATATACTTACGTGTGATGTATTCAAATGTAGAACATAATCTAAACTAAAAAAATATTTATTTTGTTGCTATAGTTACATGTACTTAATTTAAAGGTTGGACAATCTAAAACAAGAAAAAGTTGTTACTCTTTATATGGGCGCGATCAACCGCCCGGACACCCCAACATTCATTTGTTTATGTAACTTGGGGTGGGTGTGGGTGTGGATATGAGCGTGTGGGTGTGGGTGAGTGTGAGGGTGGGGTGTGGGTGTGGATGTGGGTATTTTTCCTTTTACCTACACCCACACACACGTCCTGGTAGACACTCACTTTACTGTTTCTAGACAGTTACCCGGTAACGGTAACTTGTGATCCCTAGCTCTAAGACTATGACAAACTACTGTAAAAACATGAACCAAATCATCGATTATGAAAGTTCAGTTTTCATTCGTCTCTATGATATGGATAATAGCTGAAGCAGTTCTTTGAATGCATGGAGATCATGGAACAGATCTTAACTTTACCTAAATTTCGGTTCAGAATACAATATTTCTGGAGATAGCTCACTTTTAGCATTTTTACAGATCCTGAAACTTTGAATCAATTACTCTACTATTTTAGATTGGTTGTTGTGAAGTCCTCAACTATTTTGCTTTTCGATGACATCTGCTTCTTCTTACTAGCGCACTAAAAATGACTGCAGCAAAAACTGACCTCGAACTCGACCCTAGAGACCGAACCCAAACGCGAACTCTAAAGCCGAATCTGAACCCGAACCCTGAAATCGAACCCGAACGTTCGGCTTCGATGCATGCCTAGTTTGGTCTGATGTCGCAACTGAATATGCACTAGCTGTAAACCGTTTTCCTTTTAATGCTTTGAGTATTGAATTTGAGTTTGGGTTTGGGTATAAGTTTGAGTTTGATCAACAGCCACATATCAAAAGCTTAGATACATGGGCCATAATCAAATTTAAACCCAAACTCATACCCAAATTCTACCCAAACCCAAACTCAATACCCAAACCCACCAAACCCAAACCGTTCGGGTTTGGTGCATGTCTACCCACACCCACCCACTCCCTTTCAACAACGATATTCACCTTCGAAAGTTCACAAATTAGAACTATAAAAGCCTACGTGATTCTTCACCAAAGGTACATGCAATGCCAAAAATAATCTTAACAGATTACCAATATAGTCCCTGAGCTGATCTCAAAAAGAACAAAATGGCACTGCAACAGAAATTTGAAAGCCACAAAAGGTTTCTAGCGCTAGTGTAACAACAAGTGAATAGCACGCCAACAAGATCTAAGTGACAAATCGTCAAACAGTTGAATACACTTTCGAAAACAAATAATATGACGATTCCATAGACTTTGAATTCTAGTCGAGAACATTAATAGACAGCGTGTCATAAAGTAAGGAGAATCTCTGAGTCTTTCTTTAAAAGCTTGAATATCATGCTTGAATACGCACAACAGATTGTTGACAGTGTAGCGCAGTAAAGCCCAAATATCATGGTGAAAAAATGCTGAAAACTTTCTAAATGTTATGCTTGGCAATGTTGCTAAACACTCAAAATAGCATGATCAGTAGGCTGTCACTACTGCAAACAATCATACTTACACCGTGATGCTAGTTAAATCGATGCTAAATAACTACTTATACTGTTCCTATCAGCCATACTCTGACTTATCATCAATATTTTGATTCATCAGAATAAATGGACTCGCGTGTTGCACTAAGTCGAGCCCCATCGCAATACATCTAGAGAATCTGCGAGTGCCTTTATGAAACTGATGTTGAAGATCTATGGGTACCTCAATATGATAAGTCTTCAAGATCTATGGAAACCTTCATAAGATAGCTCTTGAGAGAACGTGGATTTCACATTATGGAAAAATATGGGCTGGCGTGAAGGGAGCTCCAAATTTAGAGTTTACGCAGTTTGGAGCTCACTTTTTTTTACCCGAACAAGCTTGTATCTAATTGCTTTAATCAAAATGAAAGAAGGAATTTGTTTATTTGGTAACATAAAACATTATCACTACTTTCAATTACTATACTTCATAGCGTATTTCGTTGTCCATTCTCTCGATACTTCGTTATACTTTTTCTGATCTGTTTGATAGAGCTTCAGCGCAGCTTTGTTAAGTCCATGTTCTGGATTTGGGTCTGTCAATAGAGAACATAGTGATATTAGAAGGCCACGTACAGTTAACGCTGGAGACCATTGAGAATGAAGTATATCCAAACAGATTTCGCCTTTTTTGCTGATATTTGGATGAAAGACTGGTGTGATGAAAAGAACCACGGGTGGTTTAAATGGAAATTCAACAGGAAAATCAATTGTTAAGCGAAATTTGCCGCCAACATACGGAGAGCCTTGTGGCCCTTCAATCCACCCAGTCCAATGCATCATGTTTTTCTCAGGATCTTCAGGCTCTGCGTAACATAGTGGTGGTGGATCTTTTTGTATGTCATGATAATGACTCATTAGACGTTTTACAAAAGCCATGAAACTTGTTTAACGATGATCTGAAACAAAAAGGAAGGAAGTGAATCATAAGTGCGACTCAGGTAGTAAGAAAAAAAGAAATATTACTAAGGGAAGAAATCGTTATGTATCTTGTATCCATCAGAGATATCCGTCATGGCTGAGAATATACCGCTGCCGCGGTGGCAGCGCAGCTATGGGCATCTCTGGTCTTAACTCACCCAACGACAACCACACTTACTCATATCTACTACTTTTCTTTGAACATGAACATCGATACGTGAAGGCACATCATGTTTATCGCGATTTGTAATTCGTTTTATTCAGTTCGCAAAAAAAGGTCATATCGTGAAAGAAGTAAAGGATTGTTTCGCTGAATGTTTGCATAAGGTTTGAGAAGAAATTGTTTATCCATTAAGCTCTCGCTTCCCACCACCCTAAAATGTCAATTTGCGTCAAATTTTTCGAATTTTTGATTTCTAGCGCATTTAATAAAGCAAAGTCTCCGCTATCGAACGCACTATAGTTTATGACCTTTATAATCAGTTTTCACGGTGAAAATTCAATTTTTCGGAAACTCTCTATTCTAGAAAATAACATTTTTTTCAAAAAATGTTAATTTTTTAGTGTGATAACTAGGGGTCTACCAGCTCAAGTTCACGAACTCCGTTCAAATGAACTAAAGAACTGCTGAAATAGTTCTTTTGAACAAACTGAACTTTTTGAACAGTTCTTTTGAAAAGAACTGAACTTATCGAACATTTCTTTTGAACGAACTGAACTTTTCCGAACAGTTCATTTCAAAAGAACTGATTTGTAAAATAAGTAGTTTGTAGAGCTGGGCTCTTGAAAAACGTCCAGTTCGTTCAAAAGAGCTGTTCGATCAGTTCAGTTCTTTTGAAAAGAACT
>CAJNSZ010000914.1:30419-44375 GCA_905329745.1 Rotaria sp. Silwood2 | reverse complement strand
GGGGGGGGGGGGGGGGGGGGGGGGGGGGGGGGGGGGGGGGGGGGGGGGGGGGGGGGGGGGGGGGGGGGGGGGGGGGGGGGGGGGGGGGGGGGGGGGGGATGTGGGTGAGGGGTGTGGGTGCAGATACAGTACACCCACAGCCACACACACATCCAGCCACCCACGCCCTCAGCTGGCGCTTTCCTTCAGTAAAATAAAATGGTCTAATCTTTTGGATTTAAGTATGATTTCACTAGAAATTTTAGTTCAGTCAACTAGATCACAACAATAATTTATTCTCTGACAATCTAAGTTAATTCTCTCGCGAATACTCTCAGAAAATGGTTCAGGTACTAATTAATTATTACGTAATATCTCAGTAAACTAAGTTCAATGATTATCATCAATAGTTCTGGTTTATAAACAGATGCGTAATTTATTGAAACCTTTCCTCTCATAAAATAATTTTATCATCAAGTAATAATAGTTATATGCGAACGACGGTTTTATGCATTTGTGTTCTGTAATCGTTTACATAAATATATATTCAAGTTTCAAACGACTGTGTCTATCTCCTAGAGTAATTAACTGCAGAAACGATTTCGTAGCTTGTATACTAATTGAACCATAGTTGGAACAATAGAACGAAGCCCAACTGAAAGTCCATTGATAACAGACAAGAAGACTGTTAATGCATAAAGAACATCGAAGCGTCTTGCATACAAATAAGTACAATGTGTTGGTTCACATGCATTATAATATCGTTCATAAGATATTTCGCTAGACCAGAAATCAATAAATAACTGAGAGGCAATTGGTTTGATTGTATCATTGATTTTAAAATTTGAATTTGCTGATGAAAACTCAAGTGGTGGAATATCAATGACATATCCTAACTCCTGTGTATTTGGATTTCCAAGATTCGTCGCTTGCATCAAGTCAATCCTACATAAATTGGAGAAAAAACAAGAGAGTGATGAGTGAAGAATCGATTCAAGTAGATAACATCCAGTATAGATATTTTCGATAGTGTAAACTTTATGATGAGTGATATTGTAGAAACTTGCCAATTCTACACAATTAATTGAAGTTCCACATGAACAAGTTCCATCACTATAAGTTTTTGGTTTAATAAGAATAGGAGCATTCAGAGCAATTCGATCTACTTGAAAATTCATGTTGATTCCCACAGTCGATATAAAACCGTTTCCTTCAGTAATTCCATGAAACATTTGCAGTTGACTAAAAAATAAGATTGCAGTTGACTTTTGAAATAATTGTATTGTTGTGTGTATTTTAGTCTCAAATAGAATAGGAGACATAACTTCAGATGAAACAAATAGTTCTAAATTAAATTGTTCCATAGCATTAAAGACAGTTGAGCTTGCTAGTTCACAATACTTTTGTAAAAAATTAAAGAATAGAATAGACCAATGTCGGAAATCATCGGTCTGAAGCCACCATATCGAAGTTTGTTGGTAGGGAGAAAAATATTGAAACCATATGCTTGTGAAGTTCTTCTTGGTGCAAATAGGATGAAATGTTGCATTCATAAATATAATAAATTCATTGTAAGGTATAGATAAATGAGAACAAGGACACTCCAGTGTATCAAAATAAGATTCTTGAAGACTTGTATCAGTTAACAGAGAAGAATTTGAAATTGTTATGGTAGTTGTTCGTTCAACTAATCCAGTATAAAGACAAAGAATAGTTGNATGCAACATATTACGGTTCTCTTTTGTACCTGAGAAAAATGCCGAAGATAACAATCCTCCATTTATTGCGGTACACCATAAAAACTAAAAAAAAAGGCTTTTTTCACATCTTGGTCGTATTTTGAGCTTTTCTTCATGTCTGTTCACCGTTGCAAGCAGTAGAAAGTCTCAAAAGATAAAAAAGTTCAAAGGCTTTCAAACAATGGATTCAAATTTTTGGAATGGTATCGTTTGATGAGGCTATAGGTAAATTACTAGCAAAATGTCACTCATAAACCATAGATCTCCCTCACCTTGTGAAGGCATTGTCGATTACTAAAAGTTATTATAATCACCATTGATATAGACCATTCTTTAAAGAACTCTTTTCTGATCTTTTGAGATTTTTTCCGATTTGAAACGGTGAACAGACATGAAGAAAAGCTCAAAATACGAGCAAGATGTGAAAAAAGCCTTTTTTTTGAGTTTTTATGGTGTACCGCAATAAATGGAGGATTGTTATCTTCGGCATTTTTCTCAAGTACATCAGAAAATCGTAATATGTTGGATTTATAAGTTTCTCGACATGATCTTTCATTTCAGCTAAAAATATCCCGAAAAAAAAAAGTTAGCGGGAGTTGGTCCTATATAAAGCTGTGGTCGATCTTCTCTTAAGTTTTTGTTCGCAAAAGCGACACGATCTCGATAAATCAATATCAAGACAATTGCAGACTACTAAGGTACTTTCATTTTATAATGTTTTCAGGGTGGGGAAAGATCTGATAATTTTTGATCACCTCCTTTTATGATTGTATTGATATTTATTTCATATTTATCATAATGCAAGCTAAACATTTATTATGTGAAAATTTCATTTTCATCAAGAACTACGGTACCTTCATGAGCAACTTTCGTATGCGTATCCGTATGTATGTGTGGATGGGCATGCTTTTCGACATCCGATTTGCGACGAACGGCATTATGTTCTGCATATTCAGATTTGTGATGTGTACTTTTTGACTCATTATTTTTTGTTGTTGCGTTTGTTTCACTTGTTGCTTCACTATGTGCAGTTAAATACTTATTCTGTTCGTGTGTTTTAAAATGGACTTGGTTTGGATGAAATTTATCAGAATTTTTTTCATGGATTGAGCTTGATGAAGACATCGTTTTGTCTTGTAACTTATTAGAAATAATGTAATAATTTTAGTTGTAGTCGTGGCTTTTTATGAAAAGAAAAAAAGAACGCGCAACTGAAATACGTCGTAAGAATTTTGCCGTTAGTTTGAGAACCCATAACCTTTTTCTAGATTCTGTTTTGCGTCGTAATAATAAAGTATACGAGTGTTTTTCTGAAAGACGGTAACTAAATAAGAACGGAAAAAAAAATAGAAAACAAAAAAAAGGCATGTATATTTTCTCACCTTATTGACTGAATCTCGAACAATACATACTCTAACGCATTGGCATAAAAAATGTCCATGAAAATGAAATGTCAGTTTTATTCTAAAATCTTGAGGGTGTGGGTGTGTGATTGTGGGTCTAGGATGTACAGAGAATATCGACACGCATACCCATCCACACCCACACCCACACTCACATCCAACACTCACACCCAACACCCACACCCACACCCACACCCACACCCACACCCCATGATGAGTTACATTGTAGAAACTTGCCAATTCTCCACAATTAATTGATGTTCCACATGAACAAGTTCCATTACTATAAGTTTTTGGTATAAAAAGAACAGGAGCATCGAGAGCAATTCGATCTACTTGAAATTTAATGTTGGTTCCCACAGTTGATATAAAACCGTTTCCTTGAGTGATTCCACGAAACATTTTTAGTTGACTAAAAAATAATATTGCAATTGACTTTTGAAATAATTTTATTGTTGTTTGTATTTGAGTCTTAAATAGAATAGGAGACATAACTTCAGATGAAACAAATAATTCTAAATTAAATTGTTCCATGGCATTAAAGACAGTTAAGATTGCTAGTTCACAATATTTTTCTAAAAAATTAAAGAATAGAACAGACCAAAACCGGAAATCATCGGACCGAACCCACCATATCGAAGTTTCTTGGTACAAAATAAAATATTGAAACCATATGTTAGCAAAGTTCTTCCTGACGCAAATAGGATGAAATGATGCATTCATAAATAAAATAAATTCATTGTAAGGTATGGATAAATGAGAGCAAGGACACTGCAGTGTATCAAAATAAGATTCTTGAAGACTTGTATAAGTAAACAGAGAAGGATTTGAAATTGTTTTGGTAGTTGTTTGTTCGACTAATCCGGTATAAAGAAAAAGAATAATTGTAAAACCAATCACCAAAGTAATAAACAGACGTGTTGATAGAATCTCTTGTCTTTGAGTATTATTTGTACTTGATTCATTTTGAAAAATATTGAATTTTGATACGTATTCTCGGATTTGAATTATTCCTGAAGTATTCGAAGCTAGAAGAGAATTGAGCTAATTATGAAAGAACGAGATGAAGAACGTGTCGAGGTCAATATTGACAGTATGTATTAGTCAAAGTTCACTTTTTTTCTAGCATTTTGAGTGAGGCAGAATGAGAATTTGCTCTGTCGTTTTCAATAATCGATCTATCCTAATGTTTATATGACTAGATGAAGTCAAGCAAAGAAATTCTCAATTGAATTCTACTGAAGTCCTTGAGATTCTCATCCTTATGAAGAAATCATAGATATCAATAGATCTTGAAAGTCACAGTTTCTAACGAAAAAAAGTTTTTTCGTTACTCTTGGTAAGTTCTCTCTTAGGGTTCTTGATTGAGAAAATATTGCAGATTTTGGTAGATAATCGTCTGCCTTATTATTTGTTTGTTCATCAATGTCAAGGCTGATACTAAGCGGGTAGATATACATTAAACTGAAGAAAGAACGGAGGAATCGTATGGTTCGATTATTCGTAAGTCTAAGCAGTTACTTAGCTGAATTGAGAAGAATGTTAATTGTACAAGGAATAGTAAAGCAAGTAATTAGAAAGGTTTTATATCAATGATACTGTTTTTTAATGAATGAAAGCCAATCGTTTTGAACTCAACACGAAGCCATAAATCTATTTTAAAACTTTTAAAATTATCCCTGTGAATGTTTTGCGTACGACTAAATATTATTTGTTCTAGCTCAAACAAATGAATGAAGAAACCTGGAAATGATTGAACCAAATCTATGGTACTTTGAGCTTGACGTACGTTTATAACGAAGACGGAGAATCTTGGTGTCGACAGATTCTTAAATCAAACAGTAGATAGTAGAGATCGAAATAAAAAAGAAAATTTCAATTTAGTTTACTTTGAATAACAACACGAGTCATAAGAAAGTCTTGAATAAAATGATTTCCAAATTAGACTCCTCCAGGGTTACTCTATCCGACCTTGTATGATAGGAAAGAGTGAATTAATGACAAAGAATGTTAGAGTAAGGTAGAGGTGGCGTGACAAAATATCTAGATTAGAATAAAAGTTTTTTGTTCGTACTACTATAAACTGTTTTATTCAAGTGATTTATAAGACATTTGTAGCATTCATGTTATATGAAGTTTAAACAGAAAATTTTATTATAGCATAAAATGAGCGGTTGGGTTTAGAACAACGATTCACTTTTAGTTGTTGTTCTGCTTTATCTAATAAAATCAGACGACGAAAATGAACACGAAGAAGTTTACAGTTATGCTAAAGCGAAATTAACTNCTTGATTCATTTTGAAAAATATTGAATTTTGACACATATTCTCGGATTCGAATTATTGTTGAAGTATTCGAAACTAGAAGAGAATTGAGCTAATTATGAAAGAACGAGATTAAGAACGTATCGAGGTCAATATTGACAGTTTAGTATTTTGAGTGAGGCAGAATGAGAATTTACTCTGTCGTTTTCAATAATCGATCTATTCTAATAGTTATACGACTTGATGAAGTCAAGAAAAGGAATTCTCATCTTTATGAAGAAATCTTAGATATCAATAGATATGAAAAGTAGCGATTTCTAACGAAAAATATATGTTCGTTGTGCTTGATAAGTACTCTCTTCAGGTTCTTGATTGAGAAAAAAAATGGCAAGTTTTGGTAGATCCTCTACTGCCTTGTTATTTGTCTGTTCATCAATGTCAAGGCTGATACTTAGCAAATAGATATACATTAAACTGAAGAGTAAATGAAGGAATCTTATGGTTCGATTATTCATAAGTCTGATCGGCTACTTAGCTGAATTGAAAAGAATGTTAATCGTACAAGAAATAGTCACCCAAGTAATGAGAAAGGTTTTATATCTATGACATAGTTTTTTTTATGAATGAAAGCCAATCATTTTGAACTCAACACGAAACGATATACCTATTTTAAAATATGTTTTAATTATCTGCGTGAATGTTTGTGTACAACTAAATATTATTTGTTCTAGCTCAAATAAATGAATGACGAAACCTGAAAATGATCGAAGCAAATCTATGGTATTTTGAGCTTGATGTAAGTCTATAACCAAGAGGGAGAATCTTAGTTTCGACAGATTTTTAAATGAAATAATAGATCGTAGAGATCGAAATAAAAGAGAAAATTTCGATTTAGTTTACTTTGGATAACAAAATGAAACATAAGAAAGTCTCGAATAAAATTATTTCCAAATTAGTCTACACTAGGGTTACTCTAGCCGACCCTTTATGGTAGTAGAGAGTGGACTTAGGGCAAGGAATCTTAGAGAAAGGCAGAGATGGCGTAACAAAATATCTAGATTAGAATAAAACTTTTTGTTTCCACTACTAAGCTATTTTATTCAAGTAGTTTGTAAGACATATGTAGCATTCATGTTATATGAAGTTTAAACAGAAAATTTTATTATAGCATAAAATGAGCGGTTGAGTTCAGAATAACGATTCACTTTTAGTTGTTTTTCTGCTTTATCTAATCAAATCACACAGCGAAAATGAACACAAATAAATTTATAGTTGTGCTAAAGCGAAATTAACTTTTTCTGAAGAATCAGAATTGCAATGGTGAGTACATTTCTGCAAAGTCACACTTTCCAATTTGAATTCCGACTCCAAAATGTTTTATAAAATGTTTTCAAAAATTTGACTTAGAATATTCCAATTTTACCTCCGAATAAAAATACCGAAAATCTTTCTGTCACGAATCAGTAACAACTTACGTGTACGAATATGTTAAATAATTTGAAGTCATTCTACTATCAAAATATAAATTTTGTTGAACTGCATTGGAAAATATAGAATAGATTCATTAAACAGAAACAAAAAATGTTAAAGAGTTTTAAGTTTTCTTTTCTTATCAAAAAATTTAGCAGTAGTCACCAAACTGTTATCACGAGAAGAATTTCTCGATACATGGTGGTCCATAAGTAGCATTACGATAGGTGATTTGAATATCTTCACTACTTCTTGAATAGTGAACGCTAATATTTTTTCTGTAATAGAAGATACTTCAGAGTTTCTTTCTATACGAACAGTATTTATATTAAATATCGCTTTCAAGTATCATCATTGGCTTCAATGTTGAATTGTTATCTTTTAGGGCGTCGAAGCTAGTGCCTAGCAAATGTATATACGCTCCATTCATTCTATAATGTGCAAATGTTAAAAGACTAAGATACAAACAATTACAGTTTACAAGACGAAACACTAAATTATAAACGTTCGTTGAACAATGAATGGAGAATACATGAATTTGTGAGAAACTAACTTAAACATCCTAAAAAATAAAAATTCACCTTAGACTTCAGTGATAATGCTTGAAAATGATATTTATAAATGCTGTTCGCATAGAATGAAGCTCTGAAATCTCCTGTATCACAGAAAAAAGTATCGACTTCAATTGCTCAGAAGGTAGTAAAGACATTTAGATTTTTTATCGTAAAGGTAGTTTTGAATCATCCTGTAGAATCAGAAAAAGAAGCGTTCTTGTTTTGAAAAAATTTTTCTCAAAAATTTCGATCCGGAATCCGAAAAAATTGTTTTTTTTTCATTCCGATTCGGACGCCGGTTGGGTGTGAGGCATGAGTGTCAGTGTAGCGGGTGCCTTATATGTGCCTTTCTGCTTCTATAGCCACACCTCATTATCAAATGTTACAGCCAATATTTCTCGTTTATATTTGTTTCTTTTGAAAGAAAATTATCTTTTTTTAGGAAACCGAAACGGTAAGCACGAGGAAACTTGAATACAGCGTTGTTTTAAGCGCTGGCTTATAGCGTTACACTAAGGAACATTGTAGATGTGAATGCAGATGGGTATCAGTGTTGATACCGTTGAAAGGGTTTTATTTTTATTGAAACTCAAGATCTGGACATGTGCTCTAGTTTCCTCGTGCTTATGGCTCCTAAATCTTTTTCTTTTAAATAATAAATTTTATTTTTTCATTACTGAAAGTCGTTTGAAGAGATGCTATAGTCAACATATTTGTTTTTGTTTATACTACCTTATCTGTAAACTTTAACATTGATTAGATCTCTAGTGTATCCAGGTAGTCTATATAAACCGATCAGACGTGGTGATTTCGTAGCACATCAAGAACTCTATCGTTTTAGATGCGACCCTGAAGAAATGGTCAATCTGTTTTAAAGAAATCATCAAAATAATGAGATCATTCGATCATGTCTAAATCTTTTTATATCTAAATTGAACATAAAACCAGTTTTTCACTCGATTTCAGCATAGACGAAAAGAAACAATTTGACATTCTAGATTTGAGTTTGAGTTCTATAGACACTTCATCTGGAACTTAGAGATCGAAACTTGATATATATTTTCCATTACGACTCTTTCCTGTGGACGGATAGAAAATGATCTTTATGTTTTTCCAAGAAGCGAAATTCATTGATAGAATACATATATAAGTTGTGAAACCTGAAATTCTCTATCGACTTGAATATAAAACACGTTTAAATAATTACTTAGGTCTATCCAAACGTAATGTCGTGTCTATCGTATTTCCTTATAAAAGGGTAAAAAAAAATTCTTTTTTGTAGAGTGATAGAGAAAATGAAGCTCTATTATTTTTCTATGCTATTTGATCATACTTCAACTAATATTATAGTAATAAAATTTCGATACGAACTGTTTTTTTTGTAAAACTTAACTAACAAGTAGGCTATAATGAATGCCCGAATTTCTAATACATTTTTTTAAAAACCGATATACACCAAAAAATGCAGCGTGAGAAGCTCTACAAAGTATAGCTTATTTTAATTGTGTACTTTTTGTTTTCAAAGTTCTGTGACATCAATTTTCACCGTTGCAAAAGTTGAACGCACAGAATTTTTCTTTTTTTGAAAACAAAAAGGTCCCATAATTAAAATAAACCTTTCTTTGTAAACTGGATAGCTTTTCACGCTGCATCTTCTGGTATATTCGATTTTTGATAAAACGTACTAGATGAAAAAATAAAGTTATAGTAGAAAATATTAGTAGTCTAGTGAATGTTTTCCAAGTTTGATAATAGTGTGCGCTCTACTTTTCATCTTCATGTTAAACCTACAAAATAAAGAATTTCGTCGTCCATCGTTTTGTATAAAGGTAGTACATTTTTCTTATTCTTTGCGTCCAAAAGTGAGAAGTGTCGATTTTCCATATCGCATCGATCTCATGTAAGGGCGAAATTAAATTTCGTGTAACTTTTGAGAAAATGGCAAAAGCTCAAATCTTTTTAGGATCTAAATGAAAATGCATTGAACTTCGGAGTGGAAACATCAAGGACGGTTCCATAGAAAATTCTTTTCAAATAAAAGTTTTCAAAATACTCAATGCTGAAAATTCGGTATCACTGAGAAAAGTCCGACTCACTTGTGAAAAATATCTTCTTTTTCTTAAAAGACAATGTAGAAATCAGGTTCAGAACTATCTATAATCCTAAAAACGGTTGCTCTATACAACGTTGACAATCATATACATACTTCATACCTACAGTAGGAGAGTAGTTGCATGATAAATATTATATTTATACTGTATGAAACAGAAGCTATTATCATAGATATATTCTAATATATTTCTCAAGTACAATTTTATTTTCAATTGATTAATTTTTCTAATTATAGATTCCAAATATTTGTCATATAATTTTCAAATTTTCATTCAACTTTATGCGTTCTGCAATGATCAATAATTCCAAAAAAGACCACATGACAAACAGAAGACTAATCAGTAGAAGGATTTTGATGGATACAAATAATAAAGAATATAGCAAAACCAATTATCATACATAACCAAAAACACTATTCTGTAGAGTTCAATAAATAAAATCAATTTATTTAACTTACTGTTTCTTGTTGTATCTTCCACAATGGGTATTGATTTGTTCGTAGAAGAATTCTGTTTATCAATTCTTTTCCAAATTATCAAAAACAATCCAACAATTAATGGTAAGATTAGTCGATATATTTTATTCAAAACACTGTAAATGACTAGAATACTGGTAATCAGAAAAACCAAATCGAAAGATTCTTCAATAGTATAAATACAAGTTCATGGAGCACATTGAGGGTAATATCGATTGTAAAGAAATATTAATAATAAAATTTTCGAGTAGAAGTGCATTTGTCAATACTTCAATTTTATCATTTATAGCAAATTTACTTGGAAGATTGTCGTCAAGAGGATTAATATCAGTCATATTGGTGACACCGTTTCTGATAAAATTCATTCGTACAATTTCCAAGCAAGAACGGTTGTACCAACATTCTAATGTTGAGAACAATGTCGNAAAAAACTGAGCGTTTAAACACGTCATTTTTTAAATCTAGAAAAAGAGAACGTTTTAACACTAGAAATTTAAGTTTTCCACCGTTTTCACGCTTGAAAAGTGACTATTTTGTACAAAAAACGTCGTTTCTTGCGTTTTTTTAATGAGCGTGAATGGATCACAGTCGCGGTTCCCGATTGTGCGTTTAAACGCGTTTTTCGAAAGTTTTGTCTGCCTGGGTAGTTGTATGATATTTTCGAAAAATATTATATTTATACTGTATGAAATAAATGCTATTATCATAGATATATTCCGATACATATCAAGTACAATTTTCTTTTAAATTGATTAATTTTTCTAATTATTGATTCCAAATATTTGTCAGATACTTTTCAAATTTTTATTCAAGTTTATACATTCTGCAATTCTCAATAATTCAAAAAGATCATTCGAAAAAGAGAAGACTAGTCAGTAGAAGTATTTTGATGGATACAAATAATAAAGAATATAGTAACACCAATTATCGTACAGCACCAAAAAACTATTCCGTAGAGTTCATTATATGAACTCAATTTATTTAACTTACTGTTTCGTGTTGTATCTTCAATAATGGGTGTCGATTTGTTCGTAGAAGAATTCTGCTTTCTAATTCTATTCCAAATCATAAAAGATAATCCAACAATTAATGGCAAGATTAATCGATAAATTTTATTCAAAACACTGTAAATGGCTAGAATACTGGTAATCAGAAAAACCAAATCGAAAGATTCTTCAATAGTATAAATGCAAGTTGATGGAGCACATTGAGCATAATATTGCTCGTAAGAAATATTAATAATAAAATTTTCAAGTAGAAGTGCATTTGTCAATACTTGAATTTTATCATTAATAGCAAATTTACTTGAAAGACTTGCATCAAGGGGATTAATATCAATCATATTGGTGGCACCCTTTCTGATAAAATTCATTCGTACAATTTCCAAGCAAGAACGGTTGTACCAACATTCTAATGTTGAGAATAATGCCGACTCAGTTGAGACACATTTAGCGAATAGACTGTCAATTGTAATCATCTTGGATGTGCTCATAGAACTGTAAGCATATACATTCCAGTAACAGACATCTCTTGAAATCAAGCATTTGCAAGCACTTCTACCAGGATAAATTCCCTCGTTATTTGCTAGCAAAACTGGTACTGTCCATATTTTATAATTACTGTCTACTATGAGTGTTGATTCTCCTGCTATTCTACTAATAAATGGATTAGTTTCTATTGCCAGTCGAGTAAGTGAAAAAGTACGAAAAAATTCAGAAAATGTTGATTTGTTAAACGTATCAATAAGAGCTTTCACTTCATTATCAAAAATATTTCTGGACAATAAACGGTCAGTAATGAAAGTTTTGACAGAGAAAAATCGATATGAATTAGCTACAATTTGCTCTGCTATAGAACAAAATACAGCGAGACCTTTGAAATAATGTGTACCGAATAGACTGGCAACTTCGATATAATCAAAAGTGGTTGAAAAACTTATTGACACATCAAACCATTCTGGAGAAATAAACATACTCGAACATAATTGATGAAATTTAGGTACAATTTGAATAAAAGTAGAATATGAAATCGCAGCTTGGGAACATAGACAATAAAGAGTATCTGAATGCATATTCCAAAGTTGTTCATATTCATTTTGAGGTGGATTAGTTATGATAATTGTTTTTGTTTGACTTGTAATACTTATATAAAAGCTGTATATAATTATGCTAATTATGAGGCATGCAAGAAAGAGACGACTTGTATAACGTTGCCTTTGTATAACATTTGGGTTTTGAGATGAGCTGTTAAATAAATTTAGTTCCTTCAAGAAATTTTTAATTGTTAAAAGAAGATTAAATCGTCTTGTTTCGATGAAAAGTACTAAAACAAGAGAATAAATAAATCATTTAGAAAAAAAGCATTATGACTAGATAGAACATTTATTCTATTTGAGTTAAAATTAATAAGTCATACTCTATAAATAAATTAAAAGCTAGGAAAGGAGAAATAGTTGAAGAGATTGATTTTCTATATTTACGGAATATATCAGTGATTTGAATTCTTTTAAAGTTAATGACACAAATATTAAGAATATATGAGAACTATTTTTCAAACTTTGTTATTACAATTTAATCAAGAATGTTTAAACTAGATTTGAGACACATTCAAGAACTTTATAGTTTTAACTAAAAATTTGTTGGTGTTTAGGGAAGTACAATGTTAATCGAATGTCATGAATTTTTCAATTTCGCTAGTTCGAGAATTTACTGTAATACTGATTCAATATTCCAAGATATACGATACACTATGTATGTCAGTTATGAAGTGCTATGATTGAAGATATTTCAATTAAATTATGCCTAATTACAAGTCATTCTAACGTGCTTAAAATCCAAAAGATGTACTGCGAGTCTATGCAAGTTTAATCATGAGAATGTTTCATCGAGTGTCTGATACTACGAAAGTTTCTCTCATATCAGGGCAGCTTGATCATTAAGGTTACAAGTAAGTGTATGCAAGATCTTAAATGATTGTAACTCTTGAAGTAGAAGAACAGCGGAAGAATCAAAGATGGAAGAAACGATGTCTTCAGTCAATGATGACTCTAATCACGTTCTGCTCATTGTTACTTTCTTTATAATATGACTAGTCTAGTGTTGGTTTAACAAAAATATATAACAATGATTATGAAATTGAAGACTTATGTTGGAAATCGATGGCTTTTTCATTGTTTGCGGGGAAACAACAATCGAAGATACTTATTATGGAATGACTGTAACAAAGACAAAATAATTGAAGGACATACATACTATATAATTTATTAGAATATTTTCAAGAGCAACAGTTTTTAAAAGTTCCTGTATCCTAATGAGGTCTACACGATCTAAGTATAAGGACTAATAAAAATGCCAAAAGTAAGTTTTCTTTATTTTTTTAAGCGGAAAGTTTCATTTTGTTATGTTTCATGAAGTATGTCATAGTCACTTTCATTGTCGAGTACAAGTCAATCATCCAAATATTTAGTCATTCACTAGATTCTTACAGGGAAAGTGAAATTCTTTCTACCACATGCATATTAAATTTACTGGAGGTTTAGGAGCTAGACTAAAAGTGATTAGAACAATTGCTATTCTACGGCATATTGATAATTTTGGTGAATATTGCTATGATGGTGCTATAAATGCTACGGAATACTTAGATAGCCTGTCATTGACGGTGACTAAGCGAAAAAGTAATACATGGTCAACAATTCTTATTATCTGCTTTAAATCATTATCACAATGTTAACACTAACATATATAAGAAAACATGTTCTTTACTATTCATAACCCTCACATCCACACCCTCTACTTTTCACATCAACACTATTTTTTAATATTTTTCCTTACGACAGTTTTACCTTCAACCATTGCATAAGATCAGTCTTGAGTTCTGAGAAATTCTCATTTGATATGGGTTAGAATGAGAACTGAAATTGAAGTATTTCAGTGTTCAGCCAAGGTTTCTCTAAGTCTCTAT
>CAJNSZ010000914.1:10485-30319 GCA_905329745.1 Rotaria sp. Silwood2 | reverse complement strand
ATGTACGTCTATAACCAAGAGGGAGAATCTCAGTTTCGACATATTTTTAAATAAAACAATAGATAGTAGAGATCGAAATAAAAGAGAAAATTTTGATTTAGTTTACTTTGGATAACAAGACGAAACATAAGAAAGTCTCGAATAAAAGTATTTCCAAATTAGTGTACATTAGGGTTACTCTAACCGACCCTTTATGGTAGTAGAGAGTGGACTAAGGCCAAGGAATCTTAGAGAAGGGCAGAGGTAGCGTAACAAAATAACTAGATTAGAATAAAACTGTTTGTTCCTACGACTAAGCTGTTTTATTCAAGTAGTTTGTAAGACATTTGTAGCATTCATGTTATATGAAGTTTAAACAGTAAATTTTATTCTAGCATAAAATGAGCGGTTGGATTCAGAATAATGATTTACTTTTAGTTGTTTTTCTACTTTATCTAATGAAATCACACAACGAAAATGAATACAAATAAGTTTATAGTTGTGCTAAACGCGAAATTAACTTTTCTGAAGAATCAGAATTGTAATGATGAGTACATATCTACAAAGTCACGCTTTTCAGTTTCAATTCCGACTCCGAAATGTTTTATAAGACGTTTTCAAAAATTTTCTCTTTTATTTCGATCTCTACTATCTATTGTTTTATTTAAAAATATGTCGAAACTGANTCCGAAATGTTTTATAAGACGTTTTCAAAAATTTGACTTAGAATATTCCAATTTTACCTCCGAACAAAAAATACCGAAAATCTTTCTGTCACGAATCAGTAACAACTTACGTGTACGAATATGTTAAATAATTTAAAGTCATTCTACTATCAAAATAGAAATTTTGTTGAACTGTACTGTAAAATATAGAATAGATTCATTAAACAGAAACAAAAAAATTTAAAGAGTTTTAAGTTTTATTTTCTTCTCAAAAAATTTAGCAGTAATCACCAAACTGTTATCACGAGAAGAATTTCTCAATACATGGTGATCCATAAGTAACATTACGATAGGAGATTTGAATATCTTCACTAATTCTTTAATAGTGAACACTAATATTTTTTCTGTAATAGAAGATACTTCAGGGTTTCTTTCTATACGAACCGCATTTATAAATATCGCTTTTCAGTATCATCATTGGCTTCAATGTTGAATTGTTATCTTTTAGGGCGTCAAAGGTAGTGCCTAGCAAATTTATATACACTCCATTTATTCTTAAACGAGTGTATATGATCTAGTGTTTCATTCTATAATGTGCAAATGTTAAAAGACTAAGATACAAACAATAACAGTTTACAAGACGAAACACTAAATTATAAACGTTCGTTAAACAATGAATGAAGAATACATGAATCATTTAGATTTTTTATCGTAAAGGTATTTATGAATCATCCTGTAGAATCAGAAAAAGAAGCGTTCTGGTTTTGAAAGAAAGTTTTCTCAAAAATTTCAATCCTGAATCCGAAAAAATTTTTTTTTTCTATTCCAATTCGGACGCCGATTGGGTGTGAGGCATGAGTGTTAGCGTAGCGGGTGACGTATATAAGCCTTTCTGCTTCTACACACACACCTTATTATCAAATGTTTAAGTCAATATTTCTCGTTTATATTTCTTTCTTTTGAAAGAAAATTATCTTTTTTTAGGGAAACCGAAACGGTAAGCATAAGGAAACTTGAATATGGCGTTATTTTGAGCGCTGACTTATAGTGTTATACTAAGGAACACTGTGGATGTGGATACAGGTAGATATGTGTGTTGAAACCGTTGAAAGGATTTTATTTTTATTGAAACTCAAGATCGGGACATGTGTTCTAGTTTCCTCGTGCTCATGGTTCCTAAACCTTTTTCTTTTAAATAATAAATTTTATTTTTTCATTACTGAAAGTCATTTGAAGAGATGCTATACTCTACATATTTGTTAGTTTATACTACCTTATCTGTGAACTTTAACATTTATTAGATCTCTCATGTATTCAGATAGTCTATATAAACCGATCAGACATGGTGATTTCATAGCACATCAAGGACTCTATCGTTTTAGATACGATCCTGAAGAAATGGTCAATCTGTTTTAAAGAAATCCTCAAAATAATGAGATCATTCGATCATGTCTAAATCTTTTTATATTTAAATTGAACATAAAACCAGTTTTTCACTCAATTACAGCATAGACGAAAAGAAACAATTTAACATTCTAGATTTGAGTTTGAGTTCTATAGACGCTTCATCTGAAACTTAGAGATCGAAATTTGATATATATTTTCCATTATGAGTCTTTTCTGTGGACGGATAGAAAATAATCTTTATGCGAAATTCATTGATAGAATACATATACAAGTTGTGAAACCTGAAATTCTCTATCGATCTATATATAAAACATGTCTTAATAATTACTTAGGTCTATCCAAAAGTAATGTCGCGTCTATCGTATTTCTTTATAAAAGCGTCAAAAAAAAAGTTCTTTTTTTGTAGTGTGATAGAGAAAATGAAGATCTATTTTTCTATGTTATTTGATTATACTTCAACTAATATTATAGTAATAAAAATTCGATACGAACTGTTTTTGTGCAAAAACTTAACTAACGAGTAGGCCATAATGAATGCTCGAGTTTCTAATACATTTTATTAAAAACTGATATACACTAAAAGATGCAGCGTGAGAAGCTTTACATTCTACAAAGTAAATCTTATTTTAATTGTATACTTTTTTGTTTTCAAAGTTCTCTAACATCAATTTTCACCGTTGTGAAAGTTAAACACATAGAATTTTTCTTTTTATTGAAAACAAAAAGATCCCACAATTAAAATAAACCGTTCTTTGTAAACTGGAGAGCTTTTCGCGCTGCATCTTCTGGTGTATTCGATTTTTGATAAAACGTACTAGATGAAAAAATGAAATACAAAATGTGACTATTCCTTATGGCCTACTCGTTAGTTAAGTTTTTGCACAAAAACAATTTGTATCGAAATATTATTACTTCAATATTAATTGAAGTATGATCAAATAGCATAGAAAAATAGAGCTTCATTTTCTCTATCACACTACAAAAAAAGAACTTTTTTTTACCCTTCTATAAGGAAATACGATAGACGCGACATTACTTTTGGATAGACCTAAGTATTACTCAAATTCTAATACCAGGAGTGAAAATAGTTATAGTACAAAATGTTAGTTATCTAGTGAATGTCTTTCAGGTTTACATAATAGTGTGCACTCTACTTTTCATCCTCATGTAAGACCTACAAACTAAAGAATTTCGTCTTCCATCGTTTGGTAGAAAAGTAGTTACATTTTTCTTGTTCTTTGCCTCCGAATATGAGAAGTGTCGATCTCATGTAAGGGCGAAATTAAATTTCGTGTAACTTTTGAGAAAATGGCAAAAGCTCAAATCTTTTTAGGATCTAAATCAGCGCGCTATGTCATAGCTATAAATCGAAATGCATTGAACTTCGATGTGGAAACATCAAGAAGGATTCGATAGAAAATTCTTTTCAAAAAAAAAAGTTTTCAAAATACTCAATGCTGAAAATTCGATATCACTGAGAAAAGTCAGACTCACTTGTGAAAAATATCTTCTTTTTCTTAAAAGACAATATAGAAATCAAGTTCAGAACTATCTATAATCCTAAAAACGGGTACTCTATACAACGTTGACAATCATATACATACTTCATACCTACAGTAGAAAGGTAGTTACATGATATTTTCGAAAAATATTATATTTATATTGTATGAAACAAATGCTATTATCATACATATATTCTACTACAATTTTATTTTCAATTGATTAATTTTTCTAATTATCGATTTCAAATGTTTGTTAGATAATGTTCAAATTTTCATTCAACTTTATGCATTCTGCAATTCTCAATAATTCAAAAAGACCATTTGACTAACAGAAGACTAGTCAGTAGAAGGATTTTGATGGATACAAATAATAAAGAATATAGCAATGGCAATTATCATACATCACCAAAAACATTATTCTTTAGAGTTCAATAAATAAAATCAATTTATTTGACTTACTGTTTCTTGTTGTATCTTCTATAATGAATGTCGATTTGTTCGTAGAAGAATTCTGTTTTCTAATTCTTTTCCAAATTATTAAAGACAATCCAACAATTAATGGTAAGATTAGTCGATATATTTTATTCAAAACACTGTAAATGACTAGAATACTAGTAATCAGAAAAACTAAATCGAAAGATTCTTCAATAGTATAAATGCAAGTTGACGGAGCACATTGAGTGTAATATCGATTGTAAGAAATATTAATAATAAAATTTTCGAGTAGAAGTGCATTTGTCAATACTTCAATTTTATCACTTACAGCAAATTTACTTGGAAGATTTTCGTCAAGAGGATTAATATCAGTCATATTAGTGACACCCTTTCTGATAAAATTCATTCGTACAATTTCCAAGCAAGAACGGTTGTACCAACATTCTAATGTTGAGAACAATGTTGACTCAGTTGAGACACATTTAACGAATAGACTGTTAATTTGAATCATGTTGGATGTGTTCATAGAACTGTAAGCATATACATTCCGGTAACAGAAATCTCTTGGAATCAAGCAATTGCAAGTTCTTCTACCAAAATTAGGTTCCTGATTATTCACAAGCGTAGCTGGTATTGGCTGTATTTTATATTCGTTGTCTACTCTGAATGCTGATTTTGCTGCTATTCTACTAATAAATGAGTTAGTTTCTATTGTCAGTCGAGTAAGTGTAAAAGTACGAAAAAATTCAGAAAATGTTGATTTGTTAAATGTATCAATAAGAACTTTCATGTCATTATCAAAGGTATACCTGGACAATAAACGGTCCGTAATGAAAGTTTTAACAGAAAAAAGTCGATATGAATTAGTTACAATTTGCTTTGCTATGGAACAAAATATAGCGAGACCTTTGACATAATGTGTACCGAAAAGACTAGCGATTTCGATACTATTAAAATCAGAAGTGGTTTGAAAACTGATGGGCACATAAAACCATTCTGGAGAAATAAACATACTCGAACATAATTGATGAAATTGAGGTACAATTTGAATAAAATTAGAATATGGAATCGCAACTTGAGAACATAGACAATAAAGAGTATTTGAATGCATATTCCAAAATTGTTCATATTCATTTTCAGTTGGATTAGTTATGATAATTGTTTTTGTTTGACTTGTGATACTTATATAAAAGCTGTATATAATTATGCTAATTATGATACACACAAGAAAGAGACGAGTTGTATAGCGTTGTTTTTTGGTATAGCATTTGGGTTTTGAGATGAGCTTTTAAATAAATTTAGTTCCTTCAAGAAATTTTTAATCGTCAAAAGAAAATTAATCGTCTTGTTTTGATGGAAAATACTAAAACAAGAGAATAAATAAATCATTTCGAAAAAAAAATATTATGACTAGATAGCATATTTATTATATTTGAATTAAATTTAACAAGCCATACTCTATAGACAAAGTAAAAGCTAGAAAAGGAGAAATGGTTGAAGAGATTGATTTTCTATATTTATGGAATATATCAGTGATTTGAAGTCTTTTAAAGTTAATGAGACAAATATTAAGAATATGCGAGAACTATTTTTCAAACTTCGTTATTACAATTGAATCAAAGATGTTTAAACTAGATTTGAGACACATTCAAGAACTTTATAGTTTTAACTAAAAATTTGCGGATGTACAACGGTAACGGAGCGTCATTAATTTTTCAATTTCCCTAGTTCGAGAATTTTCTGTAATACTGATTCAATATTCCAAGATGTACGATATACTATAAACGTTAGTTATGAAGTGCTATGATTGAAAATACTACAATCAAGTTATGTCTAATTACAATTCATTATAACGTGTTTAAAATCCAAAAGATCTACTGTGAGTCTATGTAAGTCTAATCATGAGAATGTTTCATCGAGTCTGATACTACAAAAGTTTCTCTCATGCCAGGGCAACTTGATCATTAAGGTAACAAGTAGTTGTATGTAACATCTTAAATGATTGTAACTCTACCATATGATCAATACGTTTCTGCATTAAAAACATGTTTCATCTGTTTCAGCAATCTTGGATAACTTGAAGAACTTTATTCTCATGACTAAAATCAATAACGTCGGTTCGAATAAAGAAAATTTACTACTATTATATGTGTATTACTGACAGCTCGCAACATTGACTTATTTCCACATACTGACCGTCAGCATATACTTCTTTATAGACTATCACTGACTCGAAATTCTTAAGTAAGTCCAATCTCAATGAATGTTTGCGAAAATCATTGTGCTTTTTATTGGGATCCTGTTAAAAAAAAATATAAATGTCTATTTCATAGATATCCGTTACTATTGTTGAAACAGAGAATTATAAAAAATTGATCTATACACCAGAATCATGGATTCTTCATGCAGTCGATGCACTGTGAAGTTGATTCTAGTAGTCACCGTTACTGTTTCATCTCTATAAGTTTCCTCTATTAGAGCTCCGAAGGGGCTGGGTGAGAGTTCAAGAAAGTCAGTCCGTGAGTTACTCGCATCTTGATTTGACTCATTCATGACTTTTTTTCTTAAAAACGATTTAGCTTATAAGCCGTATAATAGCATTGATTTATCTGTCGCTCGTATTTTACTCGTTGTTTATTGATAAAAATTATAAAGTATCAATCTATTAATTCTATTTCTCCAAAAAATGTATACTCAAACGACTTCCATGTGAAGAAAAGTCCACAAAACTTCATAGAGGGAGAAATAAATGCTAAAGTTGAGAGATTTTGGATGTTGAGGCAGTTACTATTATAGAAATATTTGCTGTCATTAATTTCTAGGTACGTTTTGAAGTTGGGTCATTAAAAAGAAAATTTTTTAATGAAACCAATGGAATACAAATATGATGATTAAACAACTGAAGATTACACTCTATGGGCAGCTTATCAGATATGAAGTGTTATATTTTCCAGAATTGCTAGTCCTGATTCTGTGGACCCATGCTATAAGAACAGGAACAACATCCACAGCTTAGCGCAATTTCACCGTTCCGATTATCGGTTCCCAGTAAATACAACATGCCGCGATAAACCAATGGTTTCAACAAATACCGTAATTTACCACTACAATTGATCGGGCATTTCAGGACAAGGAGATGTTTTATATTTTTATTATTTTCTGTCCATAAAAGATCAAATGAAATTCCAGTGCCAAGAAGATTTTAGCAGGTGGTTTATTTTTGAAAATGTCTGCGTATCGATTTCTTAACCTTTTCCTATTTAGTTGTTGAGCAAAGAGACAAAGTAATTACATTGGTGTGTCGTAAAAATATTAAAAAGGAAAATGTCGAAAACCAATATTGAAGTAGAAGAACAGCGGAAGAATCAACGATGGAAGAAACGATATCTTCAGTAAATGATGACTCTAATCATGTTTTGCTCATTGTTACTTTTTTTTTATAATATAACTAGTCTAGTGTTGGTTTAACAACAATATATAACAATGATGACGATATTAAAGACTTATGTTGAAAATTTATATATTTTTCATTGTTTGCGGAAATACGAATCGAAGATATTTATTATGGAATGACTGTAACAAAGTCAAAATAATTGAAGAACATACTAAATAATTTATTAGAATATTTTCAAGAGTAACAGTTTTTAAAAGTTCCTGTATTCAAATGGGGTCTACACGATCAAAGTATAAGAACAAATAAAAATGCCAAAGTTAAGCTTTTTCTTTATTTTATTTGGCGGAAAGTTTCATTTTGTTATGTTTCATGAAGTATTTCATAGTCATTTTCATTGTCAAGTACAAGTCAATCATCCAAATATTTAGTCATTTACTAGATTCTTTCCGGGAAAATGGAATTGTTTCTACCACAGGAATATTAAATTTAATGGAGGTTTAGGAGCTAGATCGAAACGGATTAGAACAATTGATATCTAACGTTATATTGATAATTTTCGTGAATGTTGTTATGATATTGATGGTGACTAAGCCAAAAAGTAATACATGATCAACACTTCTTATTATCTACTTGAAATCACTATCAGAATGTTAACACTAACATATATAAAAAAAAATGTTCTTTACTATTCATAGCCCTTTTAAACATGTACCGGCTACCTTTCACATCAGAATTATTTATTTAATATTTTTCTATACGACAGTTTTACGATCAACCATTGCATAAGGTCAGTCTTGAATTCTGAGAAATTCTCATTTGATATGGATTAGAATGAGAACTTACATTGAAGTATTTCAGTATTTAGCCAAGGTTCCTCTAAGTCTTTATGGTATTGACTGTCATCTTCGATTGGCCTTCAAAATATATTTTAACAAGCGAACTTTTCTGAAGACTTCCTCTGTATTAGAGTTCTAAGTAATGGAAGGTATTTTCGAGTCTAAGGAAGAAGGAGTGAAATTTAAAGAATTTGACTTTCCTGTGTAATCCCTTTTTGAGTGCCTCCACCCAATTCCATTAAAAATGCCCGATACATTTTTTTCTAAATCTACTATATCGCATTTAGACTTCGGTCTATGGAACGAACTGGGCCGGACTAAGTTGGATTAGTCCCCAACCTACTCGGAAGTCTGTCAACTATACAAAATATTAAACACAGTTCAATCAATAAAATTATAATGAAAGTCAAGAATTTGGTGCTAGTATTTTATTTCTAAAACATTATGTGCATAATAATTAACAAAATTTGTAATTTACTGATTTACCATCTTAATTCTTTCTCATAAATTTGTTCTTAATTTTGTTTAGAGAACTTTTTTCGACTGATGCAACCACACTAGACACAAGATCTTCACAGTATGCTACGGTGTATCAGGCAGAAATTTTTCAATACGCACCAATTATATTAAATCTCTTGAAAGAATTAACTAACCTATTACCAATTCTTTTCTTAAACTAATATCAAAAACATTTCATTCAACTAATTATAATACGATGACTGTAAAAGTTTACATGATTTGTTCTCTTAACATTCTTGACAGATTTTCGTGTACCACAAACGATCATTGGAAGATTTTAGAACTCTGTTTTAGAGACAGACTTATTCGAATAAAAATTATATCATAATTTACACCTAAGTGGACACATATCATCTGTTATATATAACTGTAGTTATCTTGAGGGTGTGGGTGTGGACCAGGGTGTGGTAGGTGTGGGTGGTGTGTGGGTGTGCGTGTCGTTGTGTGTATGAGAATTTGGGTGTTCTTCACATTCACACCCATACCCATGCTCGCACCTACACCCACACCCACGCACACCCCAAGATATCGAAGACATCTGAGCATTGATGTTTATGCGGATGGTCTCTTAATCCTAATATTCTTTTTACCTGCGACACGCAAACAAACTATATATTTTTTCATATGACCCTTCCTGCAGTCGAGGAAATCAGTTAAACCTTTTTGACAGCGGCCCATGGATTTTTTGAACAGTTGTGCTCTCTTACTTGCAACAATCGTCCGAGAATGTCGTATGGAATCAGTTGAAAATTCATACCACTAGATACATTTTTTCACGCTGCATCGAATGAGTAGATTTTCAAATTTTTCACGCCCGAAAATTATGGAAAAATAACTATAGTTCTTAAAAATTTGAGATTTTTGTAAAATGAAAAAATAAGATTTTTTCTATATTGTTTTCAATATTTCTCTCGGAAATTATAGCTTAGACCAGGTTTTTAAAAACTTTGAAATATACTAGTTTAGTAGAGCTCATCGAGCTCTATCCAACGATGTAAAAAAATTACAAAAAGATTTTATGCGATCTTTGAATTACTGGCACCTTGCAAAATTTCATGATTTACTGATAGCGTATGACGTCCTTTTCACAGATGTCCAAAAAATGATATCCATCCCCTCAGATAGTTGATTGCTTATTCTGTAAGCAGTGAATCATGTTAAAACTACCAGTTACTTTTCTTAGGTATGCATACATTTTGACTAGAGTCGTCTATTGAAATTCTGCAATAAATACAAAGACAGATTGAAGAAAATATATTAAAAATGATGGATAAATTTACCATGCTCTTCGTTGTTTTAGAAAATTTTTCCGCTTCCGTCCTTTGCTGTTGACTAGTTCATTTTTTCCCGGTTCTCACATAAAAATTTGCAGCCATGTTGAAGAATTTAGCACAGTAGAATGTCAATGATAGCGACAAAGGTACATAAAAATAGAAAGTGTTGAAAAAAGTTTATTTTTTTCATCTTATCTTTAATGCTTTGAAATTTTATTAATACTCTGTAAAAAACAAAGTTGTCATAGTGAACCTTTTCTCGGTACCATTTTAAGAACCTTTTTTAGTTCAAGCTAGAAAGTCTAGAACTGAAAATGGTTTTAGCCAGCAACGTGGAACTATAAAAGGTTCTAGCCTAAGAGTCTAGAACCTTAAAAAAGGTTCTTAAAAGGGTACCCAAATCTAGAACCATAAAAGGTTCAAGATCGTTGCTGGAACCTTTTATAGTTTCCTATTGCACCTTTTTTTTTAGAGAGTACAGATATACCATCTAATGAGCAATAATTCGAATGAATCTAAAGGTGACGATAAGCGCCTGAAATTGATAGTCAGTTTCTCAAGTTTTCATTAGTGCCCACCAAAGTGGAAATTTGACATGATCGTGTCATGAAAGTTGAAAATGATCTATTATAAGTCATATAGTCCTGATGTAACGAAAAATATATTCTACATTGGCTTCTTTCATCAACTAAAGACCGTTCTACAGTGCTAATGCTTTAGAGTTCTTTCGGCCACGTAAAAGTTCGATTTAGTGGTACCCCCATTCAAGGCCATAACTAGAAAACAATGATTAGCATTTGTTTGTCATTTTTTGAATTCTCTTCCTCATAAGTTTATTAGAAAAATAATAGTTTTATAACTTGTACCGCTTCTTTGTTGAAAATAACTTCTTCGAAGAAAATTACAATAAGTCTACACACAATTTGAAATGAAAAAATAATTGAAAGAAAATAATAATGACTGGATTATTCATTTTTCATTAGTCCATGTTTGGTAGTGATACGGAAAATAAAATCTATCAAGCTGTCACCACTGCCGTCCTGTTTTTCGTATCATTATCAAACATCAACTAAAAAGAGTGAATAATGTCAGGCATCCCTATTTTATTTCAAATTCTATGTAGACTTATTGTAACTTTCTCTAAAGAAGTTGTTATCAATAACGAAACTTTACAAGTTATAAAATTATTATTTTTCTAATGAATTTATCAGGAAGAGAATCCAAATAATGACAAACAAATCAAATACCTTTCTCACAAGAAAGCAATTGTTAGCACTTTGAAAATAATAAGTTTACAATCATTGCCGTTTTTACTTTTATTCTCTGCTATTTTCAACTGTGTATGATGAATTTCCAATTTATTAAATTCTATCAGGCTATAGTCTGATGATGAATCAATTATGTAGAATAAAAGTACACAGTATCAAGAACAACACACGAAGAACAAGAATATACAAATGAAGAAATATGATTTTTAAATGTCTGAAAATATCATCCATATGATTTCAAGAAAAATGCTTAATAAAGTGAGAAAACACATTAAAAAACTATTAACATTTATGACTGATGTTAGTCCACAGTTTTCTTTCTAATGAATGTGAAGTAAATTTGCTAGTTCTAACAGTGATTTCCTTGAAACTTATCTACATAATATTTATCAGCATCGAAACACTATTTTTAGTGTTTCTATGTTTAGATGGCAACTCATCTCACAGTTCATCTTTTGTAATTCTCGTTAGAATAAGAATTCTCATAAGATTAGTGCACAGTATTGCACTATGTACTAGTTTCATACATAATACGCAGCGATTCCTACCAGCAGCTATCGAAACACTTTTAGATTATATCTAATTTTATGATTTGTAGCGAATTTGATCTTTGAATACTGACTGTTTCAATTGAAGGGCATAACTATCGAGGTCAAAATCAACTGTATGTTATATGCCAGTCAATCCGGAATTAACGGGTTGTCTGACTATTCACCAAAACAAATGCTGTACATGTGAGCGTTCCAACACACACTTTCAGAGAAAAAAAACGTTATTTTTGCGTTTAAACATATGTCTTGCGTCTGCAACGTGTGTAAACACATTTTTCAAATTTACAACGCATGTTTTTGAACTTGAAATGTCACTCAAAAATATCGTTTGAACATGATTATTTTTATGCGTTATGGTACGTTTATTGGTCATCCGTTTAAATGGGTTTTATTGAGTTCTTATGCTAAAAACACAAACTTTTCACCAGCGCATTTGAACGCATTTTTTCTCAACGAGTTTTTTTATTGAAAAATGGGTTTTTTTAATGTATGATTTTTTGTAAAAGTAAAATTTTTACAAACACGTTAGAACGAATTGTTTAATGCGCTTGTTATAGAGAAAATAATTAATTTTACAAATAAGTAAAAAAGAATATTTATATCCGTACTTTGAGAAAATCCGTCGTTATATAACATAAGAGCCTGATACTATTCAGAGAAACATTTGACTGGATTACATTCGGCAACAAATTGCTGAAATACGTCAATTTTAGAGATGAGTTTTCTAAATATAGCACATGAGAATGTATTTCAACATTACGAAAGTAAGAGATAGCTATGTAACACAGCGTACAAGCGCAGACAAATTCGACTAAGTTGTATTTGTTTAGAAATATTTTTTACGAAAGTTGACAAAGATATACATAAGATCATATTAAGAGATAACATAACATCTCCGTTAAATTGTTTTTCGTGCATTCATTAGTTTTAAAATGTTTTTTAAAGTTGTTAACAAAGTTTCTAGCGTACCATACTTAGAACATTATTTTTATGATATTTTCAAGATTTTTCTTCAAATTATGCACACTATAAATACAATGGCTAACGTTGCAATGTGCCTGTAATCTGAAGAAATTCCATCTTCAATTCATTTCAAGAAGTTGTACTCTAAAAACTTGTATATTTTGTTTATTGTCTACACAGTTCTCTACTCGAATTTTAGCCGAGCTTCTTTTTGTTGTGACTGATTTTCTGCATAGGCCATCAAGAATTGTTTGTTTCTTTGTTTCCAATAACAGCTTGAATCTATATATAAAGAACCGTTCAACGAATAGTGCACTTTAAAACACAATTTTTCGTCCTGCTCAAGCAGAGTTTCCAAGTAATATCGATAGCAATGATAGATCTGTCATTCTTTTAGTCTTCATTTTTGGCTCTTTGAAATTTTCCTATATTCTGTGCGTTTAAAAGTCAATAGATACATAAGGAAAATATTTATCTGTTTCTTTTTCTTCTACGTTTTTTTAAATCTCTAATGGAGCAACTAACAGTGTTACAATTAAGTTAAGTCAAAGTAAAAATGAGCTACATAGTATTTGTATTGAATAAGCATTTTAAAAAATATTTGCTTACTTTTTTCTGTTTATGGATTTAAAGGCTCTTTTGAGTGTATCTACTCGTTTCTTTACAATTTCCAAAATGATTTGATGGATGTCGCGTATAGTGACAAACAATATATACAGATCTTTTCCAGAAATATCAAGTTTCATCCAAAAAATTTACATTCATTAATAGAAGAAAGTAAGAAGTAATAGAAAATTTATCTAGTGTAAGTGCTGTATATGGCACCGTGTATTCATTGCTAGAAATATCAGACTATGCTCCAGAACTCAATAAATCAAAAAATGTATGGCTTTTGTCAAATGACCACAGAAACTGACGTATTTCCATTTCATTAATGAAAATGAATATTTTTATTGATGAAATATGCATACACCAGTTTTTATGTTCCTTTCATCATGTGCAATGTCATGTTTTTGACATAAAAGTCACGGCATTTCTTTTTGATCTGTCAAATTCCTCGGTATAGTTCTAGTAGATGTCTAAGGGATTCAAGTCGAGTAATGTGATAATATACCTTAATCTCTTCTTCATCATCATCTTCAAAATATCTAATTAGAAAAGATCAGATTTTCATTGTTTTTCCTTTCTGAAGATTTTTTTGCTATCCGTGTATCCAAATTAGTTATGTTATCACATTTACATCACAAAATTGCACATTTCTCAGAAACGTCTTTATCAGCAATTAGAAAAATTTAAGAACATAATATAGTAATAAGTACAGCCAAAGTCGAAGCATAATCACTATATTCAAGTGTTTTAGTAAGTTTAACAAAATGTCTAAGTATAAAATAGAAAGAGCACTTGAATATATCAACTAGATTTGAATTTTGCTGTATTGATAACGATATTATGCTCTTAAAAGTTTTCTAATTATCGATAAAGAAGTTACTGAAACATGTGCAATTAAGTAATGTAAATATGATAAGATAAGCAATATGGATATATGGATAGCAAAAGGCTTTTCAAGGAAAAACGTATCGAAAAAGATGCGTTATCAAAAATGGCTTATTTTTGCAATTAATGAAAAACAACGCATTTCTACGCGTTTTAAAAGCTGCGTTTAAAGTCTAGCGAAAATATGCGAACTGAGAAAAGAACTGATTCAAACGCAGGTTTTTCCAAATGTTTGTTTCGTGGGTATCAATAAAAAGCAACAGTACACTTTATTTGTAAATAAGATACGTAAATATGAGAGTCATTTCTAGATTATTCATCGATTGTCTGAGAATGTTACACTTGGAACGAGTCTTCGGCTCTTTGAAAAATAAGTTTCACTATTTTTTCAATTATAATTTGTTCTCTTCTATTCCACCGACGACCGATCCAGACAAATTAAAAACACAAATGATTTCGACCTATATCTACTTCTTCTCTCTTATCTTTTCGTTATCAATTCTTGTTGTCTATACATCAATGAGCACCACCAGTAAAGCAATCATTGTCAAAGAGCCGTCTCTTGCCACATATTCAGAGTTGTATACAAAATATTCACAAACACTTACTTGTCCATGCATGAGCACAACTGTTCAATACAGAAAATTTCTACATGTCCAGTACAAATTACACCAGATATGCTCGAGCATCTTTGTCACTGAACATTGGATATACTATACTGCAGAAGATGATGGTATTTTTATCCCTGATGATAAAGACTTTCGAAGAAACGGTGGACTCATATTTACAGCGTTAGCATCATTGTGTAAACAAGTCAATGATACAATTATAAGCGGTCTTTCTCGATTCAATGCTAGTCAATACGTATCAATCTATTTGGCTTCAAATGTTTTCTTACAGTCACACTTTGAACTGCTTGTCAAGCAGTATCGAAATTCGATGATAAATGAGTTCTTATCGTCATTGTATATGGTACGTAAAATCATCGAAGCTAATAGTTACTACGCATATAGGGGAACGAATGCACATTTTTTCGTTGAACCTGGGACGACGCACTACAGCAGACTTGCATCAACATTCGATAATTGCTCTTGTGATACGACTTCTATGTGCACTGCACCATTACGTATTTACAATGACAACTTCTCTGCAGTCTTATATATTGTCCCTGGTATGCGTGCTGGTTGTTACATCTTTGAAGCACTTCTTCAATCAAATTTACAATGTTTTTATAATCAAACATGCTTGAATAAACTTAGATCGTTTTTGTCCAAGAACTATCAATTCAATGGCACAGTCATGGATACATTATTGCCGTCTCGATTTTTTCCGAACAGCACTATCAATGAACTCCTTGAGAACTTGATGGTAGAAATTTGGAACTGGTCAGTAACTTATGATGAGTACTTCTATGGATGTCATCCGACTGAGTGCCACTATATATATACAACAAGAAATGATGCTATTTACATTGTAACAACACTAACGGGTTTGATTGGAGGTCTGATCTCATTTTTGCAATGCATTGTGCCCCGGTTCATTAGATTAATTAGACGAAAGAAAACCGAACCAGGTCAAGAAAATCGTAAGTGCTAGTTTGATTATTTATGTTATGTCATAGAACACTAGCTATATGGCACGATGACTTAGTAGAGATCTTCAAAAATATTTCATGGGCACTTGTTAAGTGTGTATTCTCCATTGGTTTTAATGAAAAAAGCAATAGGTAGTGCATAAACTTGAGCGAGCAGCGTGTACGAAGTTTGATAGTTGTCGTCCCATAGAATGAAAACCATGATTAATGAACTGTTTATAAATTATAAAAGTGTTTATTACCATTGTTGTCGAACGCAATTTGTAATTCATTCAGTACGCTGGACGTCGAATATATCACTCATAAGCGATACATAGATAGTCAATCTTATCTTTTCACCTACTTCGACTTGTGTTCTTTTTTCAACTATTACTTATTGTCCAAAGTTTCTATGCGTCACAGCTTGTTTCTTAAAGAAAGTTTTGTTATGAATGGTACGATTAAGATAGTTGAGTTAAAGTGCAATTGTTTCATATTTATTAGATATATTTTTTACATTAATTTCATCCGATTTCTCAAATGATACTCGTTTTAATTTTATTATTGAAAAATAGGTTCTGATGACCAGACAAAAAGCACACATACCAACAAAGTTCAGCAGTATTTTCGCAATCTCAATTTTTTTCCTTCTATACCATCAACTACCGATCCATACAAACTTAGAAGTCAAATTATTTCAACATACTTGTTCATTATCTTTTTTGTCGTGTCGTTATCGGTTCTTGTCGTTTACACATCAACAATTCGCTTCACCAAGGCAATCACTGTCAAAAATCCTTCTCTAGTTCAATACTTAGAGCTGTACACAAAATACTCACAAATGCTTATTTGCGAATGTGCAAAGACCACTGTCGAGTATGAAAAATTCCTACATGTCAATTACACATTACATCAAGTGTGCTCGAGTAGCTTCGTCACAAACCATTGGATAAATTATATTGAACGCCATGGAAAACTTCTGGACGTTCCAGGCTCCGATTTTAGAAAAACCGGTCCATTCATGTTTCAAGCATTAAGTTCGTTGTGCGGACAAGTCAACAACACACTCATAAATAGTATCGCTTGCTTTAATGCTAGTCATTACGTATCGATAGAGTTGACACCATTTTCTCTATTTCAATCAAAATCCAAATCACTTTTTGCTCAATTTCAAAGTTTAACAACGAATGAGTTTTTATTTTCATTGTCAATGATGCAGGATATATCTCGTTCAAACATATTATTATCGACTATTCAAACCAACGCTGTTCTGCAACAAATACCGCAATCGATTAATCTACTCATTGGAGGCGTCGGTTTCAACAATTGTAAATGTATAATTGATTTGTATTGTATCGATCCTGCTTCTTTCTTTATCAATTCAACCAAAATAAGATTCAATGCTCTTCAAGGGTTGTATAGTGGCTGTTTTGTGTTCGACGCACTTCTTCAATCAAATCTGCAATGTTTTTATAATCAAACATGTTTTGAAGAACTTCAATTCCTTGTCGGCATGAACGAATCGTTTAATGGAACCATAATAACTGGATCATTGCCGTCTCAATTTCGTCAGAACACTACTATACATGAGCTGCTCGAAAATTTGATGGTAGAGACGTGGGGCTGGTCAGCAGTGTATGAAAGTTATTTCAAAGAATGTCGCCCAACAGAGTGCAACTACACGGATAGAGCTAGAAACGATGTTATCTACATTGTAACAACAGTGATCGGTTTGATTGGAGGTCTTATTACAGCTTTGAAACTGATTATTCCACGAATGGTAACCATAATTAGACGTAAGACGACCGAAACAGGTCCAGAAACCGGTAAGAATACCTTACGATGATGGAACTGAATAATGAGATCCCTTCGCGGAATTCGATTTATAAGCTACAGCGAACCGTATTTATTTTTGTGTCCTTGATCATCCCATTTATGTCTTGATTTCTGCATGAAAGCGTTGTACTGCTTTAGATCTATACACTTTATTGCTCCCTAGGACGAGAAATTTGATGAATGATCCGTGTCGGAATCGATCGAATCCCGATCTCTTCTAGTCAGATTCTATCAGATTGAGACCAGAATCGTGTGACCCGGAATCCGATTGGGATTAGCCTGGGAAAGGACCTTATCGGAGCCTCTTAGGTCTCACTACAGGATCCGACAAGCTTCCATCCGATTACAGGCGTCACTATCGAGATCAACAAATCAGACACTTCAATCAGCGTTAGATACGGGTAGGTTCACATCCAATTTTACATTATTATCTTGCGCGGCTCTACAAGATCATACAAAACTCTGTACGAAAAATTTTCGTACCTATTATTATATTTAGACCCTACGAAGTATATCGCGCTACTTATGCCCTCTGTCTATATCACTCTAACTTTACTCTAATGAGTATATCATTCCACCTTTACCCTACCGGGTATATCAACATAACTACATCTCAATAGGTATATCACTCTGCCTATATCCTGTTCGTTATATATAACTATACTTATACTCTACTGTCTATGTCACTCTACCTATAACCTACTGGGCATATCACTATATTTATACCCTGTTGGGTATATCACTCTACCTATACTCTAGGGGGTATAACACGTTACCTATATCCTAATGGGTATATGATGATACCTATAACATCTTGCGTATATCACGTTACTTATATCCTGGCGTTGTAGCACTATATCTGTACCTTAACAGATGTATCACCCCACGTAAGCCCTAGTTAGTGTAATATCTCTTTACCCTGGTGAATTTGTCAGCGCAACTATATCTGAGTGTGTATTTCATTTAACTTTCATGGATTCTGTTATTGCCTGGTTTTTTTGTATTTTTTGCAGAGTTTATGTCACCTCTTTTATCGCTATCCATATATCGGTGTCAGTGTTTTTTCGTAGGTTTGCGTGCCCGTCTATAGTTGTAGACTGAGATCTTTCTCACTCTATATTCATATGTATTGTATGATGACCGTAACGTATTGGCGTCCCTAGTAGTTTCGATTATATTCTTCGGGTTGTAAAATCAATGGTTTCTTTGTTACAAGAAGACTATAGATTAAGTGGACACCTTTTTCATGGTGGTGAATGTTTGAGAGGGGAGAGACAGACTGGGTCAAATCTAGGTCTGAATGGTTATGGTGAGTAAAACTCAGTCTGTTTCGTTTAATGCTTTCGTCGCAATTTAAACCTGCGGAGTTACCAAACACTGTCTTCAGAGATTACAGCTCAAAAGGAAAGAGATATTAAACTGAATCTTACATGAAGCGAAAGCCTATTGAAAACGTGATTTATGAGTATAACTGGTGCTTCATAGAATGTAAATAGACTACAGAATGAAAAAAAAGGTTTCAAGATTTCGAGAGTATATTTGTGTACCTTCACGGATGCTTACCAGTGACAAGTCAGGATTCTTACAAAACTTATTTAGTCTATCAGATATTGCACAGCTACCTGCAATTGTTACCTTGGTAAAGAAAGTTAACAAATAAACGATAATTCTATAGTAAACATTCTGCAAAATGTAATAGCGCCAAAGACAGATCTAATTAAGATTTGTGAATGATTTAATCCAAACACTGATTTTTTGGCAATATATACATTTTTGTTATTAAAACATTTATTATAAATAGCTCCAGAAGCTTCGCCTGATAAATAAATGTTTTGACAATATCTTGTTTTTATGAACAACTAATCACTCTACGTCACGGTACAAGCGACGGATGATTCACATCACTAAGAACGGTTTAATCCCAGTTACTTGTGGTTGCTCTAGTAATGCATCTAGGTTGATCATTAAGCCATTATGTTTTCCTTGTAATTTCAATGTGGTTTTCATGTGCTATCAGTGCTACGATTTATAATACAGGCGTATCTATCTCTGTAGAAATCATTCGAAACTGAAATGTTTACCGTTGTGGTTTTCTCGTATATGTGTATGTCGTTGCGTAGTACATTAAGGATGTATGT
>CAJNSZ010000914.1:0-10385 GCA_905329745.1 Rotaria sp. Silwood2 | reverse complement strand
TGTGCTAATTTGATCAAAAGTGGTGTGATGAATTTTAGTATGCCCGAAATACCACCAAATGTGCTTGCTGTAAATGTGATGATGAAAATTTTATCGAATCTATGAATGTATGAATAAGTGCAATATTTTGGATTACACATAGAATAATAAGATGAAAAATTAACTGTCATTGTCGTTTGTTCGATCATAAGTTCATTTAAAAGTTTCTTTAAAGTAGTGTTATATTCAAAACGACTTTGAATATGAAGTGGCTCTGGTCTCATATTAGTTTTTGACACATTCCTAATTAATGATAAACACCAAAAATCATAGAAACATTCAAATGATGAAGCAAGTGCAGCATCTAATGGTAAACAATCGAACATAATGCCTGATACATTTGCGAAGTTGGATCTTTGATCAGATTCAAAAATAACAGCCGAACGTAGACATCCATTAAGATTCTCGCAAGAACAGCCATCTGGGAAGGATGTTGCATTTATATCAATATTGATTGGCCAAGCCCCATATGGCGTTACACTACTTATATACATGAAGTAATTAGTAGCTAAGTTTGATATTGGTTCATTAATCAAAATTGTTTCGCGTGCAATAGCTAGATTCTTTTTAAGATTTATTTTTGCTGAATTAATTACGAAATCTAGAGTTGCTTTGACTTTTGTTTCTAATAGTTGTTGAGATTGTGCAGAAAGACTCAATAATTTATTTGAACCAAATTCACTGAATACATCGTCAAGAGAAACATTTATTATATCACAAAATGAACGAACTAATTGCCAAAAACTACTCAATATAGTTCGAACATCATTTGGTGGAATAAATGAAACATTAGCATTATAAATTTCATTAATCCATTGTTGTGAAATAAATACACTATTGCAAGTTTCATGAACGGTAACTTGAAAATTAGCAAATTCACTATATTGTAGACTGGTATGAGAACAAGGACATGTTAAAGTATTAGAATATTTATCATAAATATCTTTAAATTTCTCCATAGAAGGATTATGAACCGTNCAAGTTACCGTCATATTGATTGTATGTAATAAAAGCGAAGAATAGATAATTATACAAATCATAAGTATAAATAATAAAGCAATAAATAAACGAGTTGATAATCGTTCTTTATATATCACATCACTATCATTGGAATTTGACATATAAAAATTAAGATTTTTTGAATAATCAATGAGATATTTTGACCAACTCTTTTTTATCTGTACTACCTCAGTATTTTGATTATTATCTAAATTTCCCATTTTTTTTTATAAAGTTTGTACTGAAGCTGGAAAAAATCTACAAAAAAAGTAAAAGTAAATCATAAACAGTATTACCGTAGACATTCGCCGAATACGAAACAAAGAATTTCATAGTGTGATAAACTTCAAATCACGACTAATGTTTTCTCGTGTTATTCATTGTCTGTGAATTAACTTTCTAGACTACTCGGTACTCGTTGGTGAAATTCTTTTTATTAGCTACCCCAAGGTGACTCATATTGCTCCTGTCTATTCGAACCTGCGATAATTTGTCTAACATGAAGCTTAATCATATCATCTACTGTTTGTCGCATCAAATATTTTCAATATAAAAAATCGATTGATATTCGAATTTTGGGGAAAGTAAATAAAATGCAGAAAAACTGTTTAAAACAAATTTTTTAAAATATATTAATTAACTCTATTAGTCATAGAGAAATACGGCAATCGCAATTAATCTTATATATATATATATTTATATTCATATACCAGCTGAATAGTTTAGTTAATATTTTTATCTTCGTTTTGTATTCATTTCAACTCACTGCACAATCACTGCCATATGATNTGCTCTGCTATGGAACAAAATATAGCGAGACTTTTAAAATAATATGTACCAAATAGACTGGCAATTTCGATACTATTAAAATCAGGAGTGGCTTGAAAATTTATGAACACATGAAACCATTCTGGAGAAATAAACATACTCGAACATAATTGATGAAATTGAGGTACAATTTGAATAAAATTAGAATATGGAATTGAAACTTGAGAACATAGACAATAAAGAGTATTTGAATGCATATTCCAAAGTTGTTCATATTCATTTTGAGTTGGATTAGTTATGATAATTGTTTTTGTTTGACTTATTATCCTTATATAAAAACTGTATATAATTATGCTAATTATGATACATGTAAGAAAGAGACGAGTTGTATAACGTTCTCTTTGTATAACATTTGGATTTTGAGATGAGCTATTAAATAAATTTAATTCCTTCAAGAAATTTTTAATTATCAAACGAAAATTAAATTGTCTTGTTTTGATGAAAAATACTAAAACAAGAAAATAAAGAAATCATTTAGAAAAATATATATTATGACTTGATAGTATATTTATTATATTTAAGTTAAATTTAACAAGTCATACTCTATAAACAAAGTAAAAGCTAGAAAAGGAGAAATGATTGAAGAGATTGATTTTCTATATTTATGGAATATATCAGTGATTTTAAGTCTTTTAAAGTTAATGAGACAAATATTAAGAATATGCAAAAAACTATTTTTCAAACTTTGTTATCATGATTTAATCAAAGATATTTAAACTAATTAGATTTGAGACATATTCAAGAACTTTATAGTTTTGACTAAAAATTTGCTGGTGTTTAGTTTACCGTAATACTGATTCAATATTCCAAGATATACGATACACTATAAATGTCAGTTATGAAATGCTATGATTGAAGATATTTCAATTAAATTCTGCCTAATTACAAGTCATTCTAACGTGTTTAAAATCCAAAAAGATGTACTGCGAGTCTATGCAAGTTCAATCATGAGAATGTTTCATCGAGTCTGATACTACAAAAGTTTCTTTCATGCCAGGACAACTTGATCATTAAGGTAACAAGTGGTTCTATGTAACATCTTAAATGGTTAATGTAACTCTACCATATGATCAATATGTTTCTGCGTTAAAAACATGTTTCATCTGGTTCAACAATCTTGAATAGCTTGAAGAACTTTATTCTCAGAACTAAAATCAATAACGTCGGTTCGAATACAGAAAATTTACAGTGATAATTGATTACTAATTTTATGTGTATTACTAACAGCTCGTAACATTGAATTATTTCCACATATTTACCATCAATATATAGTTCTTTATAGACTATCACTGACTCAAAGTTCTGACGTAAGTTCGATCTCAATGAATCTTTGCAAAAATCATTGTGCTTTTTAATGGGATCCTGTTATTAAAAAAAAATATAAATGTATATTTCATAAATGTCCGTTACTTATTGTTGAAACAGAGAACTATAAAAAAATTGATCTATACACCAGAATCATGGATTCTTCATGCAGTCGATACACTGTGCATCTGTGGCATTGATTCTAGTATTCACCGTTACTGTTTCATCTCTATAAGTTTTCTTTATTAGAGCCCCGAAGGGCTTGGGCCAGAGCTCAAGAAAGTCAACCCGCGAGTTACTCGCATCTTGATTTGACTTATCCATGACTTTTTTCTTAAAAATGATTTAGCTTATGAGCCGTATAATAGCATTGATTTATCCGTCGCTCATGTTTTACTCGTTGTTTATTGCTAAAAATTATAAATTATCAATCCATTAATTCTATTTCTCCAAAAAAGTTATACTTAAACGACTTCCATGTGAAGAATTGGTGAAGAGAACTCCTGAAAACTTCATAGAGGAAGAAAAAAATGCTAAAGTTGAGAGATTTTGGATGTTGAGGCAGTTACTAGAAATATTTGCTATCATTAATTTCTAGGTACATTTTGAAGTTTGGGTCATTAAAAAAAGAACATTTTTTTAATGAAACCAATGGAATACAAATATGGTGATCAAACAACTGAAGATTATACTCTATGAGCAGCTAATCAGATACGAAGTGTTATATTTTCCAGAATCGCTAGTTCTGATTCTGTGAATCCATGTTATAAGAATAGGAACAACATCCGCAGCTTAGCGCAATTTCACCGTTCCGATTATCATCGGTTCTCAGTAAATACAACATGCCGCGATAAACCAATGGTTTCAATAAATACCGTAATTTACTACTAAAATTGATCGGCCATTTTAGGACAAGGAGATGTTTTATATTTTTATTATTTTCTGTCCATAAAAGATCAAATAAAATTCGAATACCAAGAAGATTTTAGCAGGTAGTTTATTTTTGAAAATGTCTGCGTATCGATTTCTTAACCTTTTTCCTATTTAGCTGTTGAGCAAAGAGACAAAGTAATTGCATTGGTGTGTGTCGTAAAAATATCAAAAAGAAAAATTTCAAGAGATAAAATGTCGAAAACCAATATTGAAGTAGAAGAACAGTGGAAGAATCAAAGTTGGAAGAAACGATCTCTTCAGTAAATGATGACTCTAATCACGTTTTGTTCATTGTTACTTTTTTTTTTATATAAAATGACTAATCTAGTGTTGGTTTAACAACAATATATAACAATGATGACGATATTATAGACTTATGTTGAAAATTGATATATTTTTCATTGTTTTCGGAAACAAAAATCGAAGATATTTATTATGGAATGACTGTAACAAAAGCAAAATAATTGAAGAACATAATAAATAATTTATTAGAATATTTTCAAGAGCAACAGTTTTTAAACGTTCCTGTATTCAAACGGAGTCTACACGATCAAAGTATAAGAACAAATAAAAATGCCAAAGGTAAGTTTTCTTTATTTTATTTAGTGGAAAATTTCATTTTTTATGTTTCAGGAAGTGTTTCCTAGTCCTTTTCATTGTCAAGTACATGTTAATCATCCAAATATTTAGTCATTTACTAGATTCTTTCAGAGAAAATGAAATTATTTCTACCACACGAATATTAATTTTAATGGAGATTTAGGAGCTAGATCGAAACGGATTAGAACAATTACTATCTAACGTCATATTGATAATTTTGGTGAATGTTGTTATGATGATGCTATGAATGCTACGGAATACTTAGAAAGCCTATCATAGATGGTGACTAAGCCAAAAAGTAATACATGATCAACATTTCTTATTATCTACTTGAAATCACTATCAGAATGTTAACACTAACATATATAAGAAAACATGTTCTTTACTATCCATAACCCTTTTAAACACGTACCGGCTACCTTTCACATCAAAATTATTTTTCCATACGACAGTTTTACGATCGACCATTGCATAAAGTCAGTCTTTAGTTCTGAGATATTCTCATTTGATATGGGTTACAATAAGAACTGAAATTGAAATATTTCAGTGTTTAGCCAAGCTTCCTCTAAGTCATTATGGTATTAATTGTGGTCTTCGATTGACCTTTAAAATATATTTTAAGAAGCGAACTTTTCTGAAGACTTCCTCTGTATTAGAGGTCCAAGAAGTGGAAGGTATCTTCGAATCTAAGCAAGAAGGAGTGAAATTTAAAGACTTTGACTTTTCTGTGTAATCCCTTTCTTGGATGCCTCCACCAAAATCCATTGAAAATACCCGATATATTTTTTTCTAAATCTACTATATCGCATTTAGACTTCGGTCTATGGAACGAACTGGGCCGGACTAAGTTGGATTTGTCCCCAACCTACTCGGAACTCTGTCAACTATACAAAATATTAAACACCGTTCACTGAATAAAATTATAATGAAAGTCAATAATTTGTACAGTATGCTACGGTGTATCAGACAGAAGTTTTTCAATACGCTCCAATTATATTAATCTCTTGAAAGAATTAATTAACCTGTTACCGATTCTTTTCTAAAACTACTATCAGAAACATTTCATTCAACTATAGCACGATGACTGTAAAAGTTTACATGATTTGTTCTCTTAACATTCTTGACAGATTTTCGTGTACCACAAACGATCATTGGAAGATTTTAGAACTCTGTTTTCGAGACAGACTTATTCGAATAAAAATTATATCATAATTTACATCTAAGTAGACACATATCATCTGTTATATATAACTGTAGTTATCATGGACGGACATGTTACAGATTTGTCAAAAGAATTTCATTATTGAAAAAAATAAATGTGAAAATCTCGGATTTATATCCGAGAGTTATGTGTACTTCAAAAAGTGAATGAGACAAATCGGTCATCCGACAAATTTCGCCATATAAAAATTTTCCTGTCAAACTCTTTCTATAAACCCTTGAATTCCATTGCCTACTCTTCAATCGTAGGACTTACGAGCGTATTATACAGCTCAAATTTCATCTGTTCGCCTTTATTTACTGTCAGAAAGTTGTTTTTCCTAAAAAATAATTTCTATTGGTCAATACTCAACGAATGAGGTTTCGAAACAAGTTTAGTGCAGATTCTATTTCTCCGTCCCAGCAAATCTTCGATTATCATCTCTATGGTCAAAAGATAGAGATCATATTGATGATTAATTAAAGCGTACACAAAAACAGAATCGATTCTTCCCTATTTATCTTTGCGATGGGTGAGATAATTATCTTGTTTCCTCATGTTTTATATAACATTTTGTAGCTCTTGAAATTCTCTATCGAATGGTATATAATAGTTGGCGTTTTAATTAACTATGATAGGAAAAGTCGTTTATGAAAGTGGCGATGGGTCAATTTTTCCATAGGAATCTATAGGGAAAATGGGTATTTTTCCAATAACTCAGGAACGACTCGTCTGATCCTTTTCATCTTCGAATTTGACCGGGATATTGTAAAGACTGAACTGGTCAGTTCGTAGGTCTCTTTGAGATTAATTTTTGAAGTGTATATAAAAATCCAAATTCGAATTAGCCAACATTTAAGCATAAATCACACGTAAAACCAAGGAGTTTCCGGCAAAGATGAAAGAACTTACTTAGAATTAGATTGGTGGATTGATTTTTATTATAATCAGTACGTGGACCATCTCTGTTTTTTAATGAATATATCCAATATGCTAATTTGATCAAAAATGGTGCTATAAATTTTAATACTGTCAATATACCACCAAATGCACCTGCTGTAAATGTAATGATGAAAAGTATATCGAATCTATGAATATATGAATAAGTGCAATATTTTGGATTACAAATAGAATAATAAGATGAAAAATTAACTGTCATTGTTATTTGTTCAATCATAAGTTCATCTAAAAGTTTCTTTAAACTAGTGTTATGTTCAAAACGACTTTGAATATGAAGTGGCTCTGGTCTCATATTAGTCTTTGATACATTCATAATTAATGATAAACACCAAGATTCATAGAAACATTCAAATGATGAAGCAAGTGCACCATCTAATGGTAAACAATCAAACATAATGCCTGATACATTTGCAAAGTTGAATATTTCATCAGATTCAAAAATAATAGCCGAACGTAAACATCCATTAAGGTTCTCGCAAGAACAGCCATCTGCAAAAGATGTTGCATTTATATCAATACCAATTGGTGGAGTGGTATATACGTTTATACTACTTATATATGTGAAGTAATTAGTAGCTAAGCTTGATATTGGTTCATTAATCGAAATTGTTTCACATGTAATAGCTAGATTTTTTTTAAGATTTATTATTGCTGAATTAATTACGAAATCTAAAGTTGCTTTTATTTTTGTTTCTAATAATTGTTGAGATTGTGCAGAAAGACTCAATAAGTTATTTGAATGAAATTCACTGAATGCATCATCAAGAGAAACATTTATTATACTACAAAATGAACGAACTAATTGCCAAAAACTACTCAATACAGTTCGAATATCATTTGATGGAATAAATGAAACATTAACATTATAAATTTCATTAATCCATTGTTGTGAAATAAATACACTATTGCAAACTTCATGAATGATAACTTGAAAATTAGCAAATTCACTATATTGTGGACTTGTATAAGAACATGGACATGTTAAAGTATTAGGATATTTATCATATATATCTTTAAATTTCTTTTCAGAAGGATTACGAATCGTCATATTGACTGTACGTAATAAAATCGACGAATAAATAATTATACAAATCATAATTATAAATAATAAAGAGATAAATAAACGAGTTGATAATCGTTCTTTATACATCGTTTCAATATCATTTGAATTTGATTTATAAAAATTAAAATCTTTTAGATAATCAATGAGATATTTTGACCAACTCTTTTTTATTTGTACTACTTCAATATTTTGATTATTATCGAAATTTTCCATTTTTTAATGAAGTTTATATTAAAATTGAAAAAAAAAATCTAAAATAAAAATAAAAGTGAATCATAAACAATATTACCGTAGATAGATACTCGAAAAATACGAAACAAAGAATTTCATAGTGTGATAAACGTCAAATCACGACTAACTTTTTCTCATGTTATTCATGATCTGTGCATTAACTTTTTAAGACCTACTCCATACTCGTCAGTGAAATTTTTTTTATTAGCTACTCTAATGTGCTCATATTGTTTCTATCTATTCGAACCTACGGTAATTTGTCTAACATGAAGCTTGCTCTTATCATCTACTATTTGTCGTATCATACATTTTCAATATGAAAATTGATTGATATTCGAATTTTTGGGAAAAATAAATTAAGTGCAGAAAAAAATGTTTAAAATAATTTTTTTAAAAATAATATATATATATTTGTGTATCAGCTTAATAGTTTAGTTAATCTTTTTTATTAAAAAAATCAAAGAGTTTATCTATTAAATTTAATAAAAATAAATTTTAAAAAGTTGGATTTCAAATGTTCTATTACGGAATACTTAGTAATGATACAAAATTACACACAATCAAGCTAGGTGAAAATATAACAAAAGATCAAGATATACAGCAAGTTTTAAGTGTCTTGCTTCAAGTGTGAATATTATATGGGATAGATAATTAAATCCATGTTTCAATCTCGATACTACTGAAAAAAAATTATCTAGTTGATAAAAATTCAATACAAAGAACGGTAAAAAAGCTAAAACTTTATATTTTAAACTAGTTTATTGAAGAAGATTAGAAAAAAAAAACAATCACCAATATGTGCTGCTCCCAAAATATACAGAGAAATTAAATCTCTTGATAACTTTTGATAATCTAAAACAAGTATTCATATTCTTAACATAGTTATCAGTTCATATAAATTATATAGCAGTGATTGTGCAATGAGTTGCAATGGATACAGAACGAAGAAAAAAATGATCCTTCATGGAATAAAGATCATACAACGTCTGATACCTGATCAGATATGCTAAATCAATATGACTACAGGAGATATCTAATCTTCATTTGATGTGTACAAAGAAACATTCTGGATACAAAATCCCCTTAATTTGGATCGTATATCTTCTGTTCCTCTGCTTTGTTTTCTGCCTTTCTGGTCAAACAAGTGCAAATTTTAAGGTTTTCTACGTCACATACTTATCACTATGTGAAACTAGCAGACGGAACCTATGGATTTCATGACTAATTCATGTTAAATACCATGTTGAACAATTGACTTGTTGCAAATTGGAAAATGTCAAATCGTACTGAACAATAGTTCTCATTGTTAATTTAAACGACTGACTTCGAAAAAGTTTCTATATTACAAAAATCATGAAAACAATTATCATGTTGATTATATTCTATTCAGTCGATCAATTATCAGTTTATATTACGATTTCATCAAATAAAACGACGATTTTCTGTGAAAGTTGCAAATTTTGAAATAGAAAATCTAAACTTGATCGAAAGTATAGCTTTCAAACGATAAAAATGTAGCAACTAACGATTAGTAAAATATAAAATGAAGAATATAGAAATAAAAATAACTTTGAAAGCAGCATATACATGCAACATTTAAAATTTGAATTCAAGTTTCAAGTTTCACATCAAAAAACTTTTTGAGAGTATGGCAGCTGGTGCACATACCACGACAAAGTTCTGAGAAATCATAGAAAGTTAAAACTTGAAGTTTCGATTCAGTTTAAGTTTTAGGTTTGATACTATTGAATAAAGTATAATTCTATTGTTGTAAAGCAAGACTTTTTTTTTGCATATGTCACTAACTGGAGATTCATTCTTATGCTAGAGAAATAAAGCAATTTATTCACAAAATTTTTTAGACAGTAAAATGACATTTTAACAAAGAAAACAAAAGATAAAATAAATCAATAATTTAATGATCGCAGACTTAATTAGTTTTTCGTTTCAGTATTTTGATGATTTAATTTTGACATTTTCAGTTTTCTACATTTTTATTTTCAATATTTTTGATTTCAGAGGATTTCAGGAGAATCGATGAAATATATTTAAAATACGCTCGTAAACAACAACAACAAAATAATATTTCGAGATATCAATTTTTATGTAAAATTATGATTCTTTTTTTTTCTAATGTTATAAATTTGTTCAAGCTGTCTTTTTATATGAATAAAATAAATGAATATAGTTATCGTGATCAAAAGAGATTTATCTGTTATCAATTTA
>CAJNSZ010000913.1:0-35905 GCA_905329745.1 Rotaria sp. Silwood2 | reverse complement strand
GAAACTTCTAACATCGATGAGACCTGTTGTTAGGCAAAATTTCAGTTCGAAATTCCTTCATTCAGTTTTTCTATAAATTCCTTGCCCAAGGTCGAAAATTCACTAAAACGGTCATAACTTTGAAAGAAAGACCTAATGGCACGAACTCTTTTAGGCTTTTTCTAGCCTTATTGGGTCCTACTTATGAGCACAATATGAACCCAAATGGTGCGTATCACTTGGGAATGTTTCCTCGTTAGTCTCGTTAACTTCTCTTTTTCGTGGTCCTGCACATCTCAATGAGTGCCGCTGTATATCCGTGGTGTGTGACATGGGAAGTTTGAAGTTCATAAAGAACTTATCTTGTTTGGCATGATAATTAATGTAGATTCATTGATCAAATGAATAATAAAACAAAATATGTGAATACAACAACACAAAAAAAAAGAAACAATAATAATACAACTAAACTAAAACGAATTGATTTGATAACATTGTCCTTTTATTTATCAAGAATGATAATGAGAAATACTATTTTTTGGTGAACATTTTTAAAGAACACATGAATTGTTTTTTTTTTCGTTTTCCTAATATATCCTTATGGGGCGTATTCTAAAAAACATTTTTAAGTTCAATGTCAAATATAAGCGTTGAATTTGATGGAATATCAGGTATTTTTTGACTACCATAAGCTAATGATGGTGGAATTGTTAAACGTCGTTTACCTCCAACATGCATACCTAAAATGAATAAATTTGAACAAAAAAATAAAAATAAATATTTAAAATATTTTGTTTGTTTTTGACCTTTAACACCTTGATCCCAACCACGAATAACTTCACCAGCACCAAGTCGAAATCGAAATCTAAAAGACAAAAAAAAAAAAGTCAAATTTTATAATTTTGATAATAAAATAACATACGGTTTTCCTTTGACACATGAATCAAATACTGAATTATTACTTTTAAGTCGTCCGGTATAATAAACAGCAGCCTAAAATAAATTAAAAAAAAAATGAAAATAATGAATTTTTTATTCATAACTTACAGTTTTTCCAAGTTTAGCTTCTGGCCCATTACCAACTCGAATATCATTAATTTCTAATGAATTTGACTTTTTTTTCTCTTCAATATTAGTACTACTCGTTTGTGTATCATTCAATGATGTACTTGCTTTTGTTACTGCTTTTTTTGCCTAAATATTTATTAAGTTTTTATTTTTTTATTTTTATTTATTCTTTGATTACGAACTGCTTTTTTAGCTTTTTTAGATTCATCAGTATCTGTGATTGTTGTTGTACTTGTTGGTTCTTGTTTGATTTTATTATTTTTTTTTACTTTTTTTCTTTCTGGTTCCTAAAATATGTAATATATTAATGAAAGAATTTCATTTATCTTTATTCTTACTTGTTTATTTGAATAACCATTTTCTTCAGTACGTGAACGTTTTTTTCCTTAAAAACAAAAAAAAAAAAAAACAATCAAAAGTTTCAAAATATGAAAATAATTATTTACTTTTATCTGGTGATGCTGAAATTTTTTGTTTTACATCATTATCTGAATCAGATGATGATGTTTCTGAACTTAATTCATCTTCACCTTCAAGATATCCATCTTCATAATCACCTTCTAAATCTTGATCCTAGAAAAATTTTATTATATTACATAAATATTTATTTTTTTCTTTAATTTACTTCATCATCACGTAATCGATGACGACGAGTTAAATGAAAATCTTCTGCATCATCGCTTTCATCATCATCATCATCATCGTCATCGTCGTCATCATCATCATCATCGTCACTACTTGAATCATCATTCGCTGCTGCAAAAATATCTTTATTTTTACTAATCGTTAAATGATCTTCTTCAGATACTAAAAAAATACTAATTGGATATATTTTTTATTTAAATTAATTCTTTACTTTCGTGTGGCTCTGGTTGTAGAACATAGCCGGTTAGATGTATTTTATCTAGAGAAAAAAAAAAGTGTTTTGATTATTATAATTATAGTTAGAATGAAACTTCGCAAAGTGTTCAATCGCTTTTAAAACAAATCTTTTCTCATTAGATGCACAGAGTTATCGCGAGCAAACGTGTTCAGCTGATCAATCATTTTCTCATAAAACGCTACTGAATTATGGATTATCAATCGTGTTCATTTCGAATATGACTATCATTCATTCTGTGAATAGACAAAATTTCAAGAAAACAGTTATAATTCGGTACTAAAGGCGTATGCGTGTGAAGCGTTTTGTGGGCTTTTGCTAGTCTCGTCTAGACGTTCTTCTCGATTCAATATGAGTTCAAACGGTTGGTATCAGTGTCAATGTTTTTCTCGTAAGAGAACTCTTACCGACAAGTTTTGTGCTTTCATTCATAATCATTTGAGTAAGTTTTGCCACAGAATGTGGCGCTCTTCTTCAGAACCTATTTTTCAGACTCAAAAATCTATCATTAGGATTAATTTATTATGAAAGTATTAAGTTTTGCCAGTATATTCCATCCCAAGATATACTTAGAACAACAAAAGTTTACTTTTTCGCATAAAATAATTTTTAATATGAATATTTGAAGATAGATGATACTTTCAAAATGATTTGATTCGACTGCAAAGTTTAAACTAATTTTAAACACGAAAGTAGATTCGAAATGCAATCTCAGCAACATATAACGTTCCATGAGAATAGCTATATACTCAAGAAAACTTTTAGACATGATTGCATTTAGATGTTCATTAATTTCACTGTGATTTATCTAATGAGATGAAGTTCTTGATGAAAGCAATTTATTACTTTACGAAATTCTTTAGTTCGACTAGAATATTTACGTGGCCCTTTAGCACCGAATGTCAGTGTTTGTCCATCATAAAATTCGATGTCCAATGGTTGTTGAAGGCATGATGGATAATGTAAATTACATAAAATTAAATCAGTTGGTGGTCCTTTATCAACTGTACTTGATTTAATTGTAACACGAGTAATTCCATTTGTTGATGATTCACTTTCTTCTACTGAAGAAACTAAAATAAAAATACAATTTTGTTAAAAAAAAAAAAAAAGCAAAGAAATTCTTTGAATTGTTTTGTGCTTTTTTACCATCATCAATTTCAAGTGCAGCCATCGTTAAACGAAACGGATGATCAGTTACTACTTCTGATACAGTATTTGGTCCAACAGTAAGACCTAGAAAAAAACCATCGTGTAAGTATATGAATCAAGAAAAATGATTTTGCTTCTATTATAAATAAAAAAAATTTCACGATCGATTTCTGTCTTCAATGAAACGAAGATGGCAGGCATTGATTGATAATTCTTTTTTTTTTTTTGGCTCGGATATTTATCAAATGTGAATATGTTACTAACAATTATAAACGATATATAATATAAATGGTATCTACTGAGTATTACGAACTACTTCGTTTCCACAACATTCAAAATTCATTAGTAGTTCAAAGCAGTGATGTACCCAGGATTTTTCAGTATGCTGAATCTTGACTTCTGAGCATGGGACCCAAATGAAACTCATAGAGGGTGATGTTGAGTCCAAATGATGAAATTTTATCAAAAAAATTTTGCACTCGGAGTTTGCGAAAAAAATTAGCATTTTCCTGATCCCCCCTCCTAGGATTTTTTACTGTTAGTATTATCTTGGATTTTAGAATTTCATAGGAAGCTATACCGAATTTCATCGACAGATTTTAAATTTCGTNATCGATAGATTTTAAATTTCGTCTAAAAATGTGCAACCGTTCAAGAGTTATGATATTTTGAAATTTCGAAAAAATTGTTCCAACATGTGGCAAAAATTCAAAAAGTTATAACTCTTGAACGATTACATATTTTTAGACGAAATTTGAAATTTGTCGATGAAATTCGGTATAGCTTCCTATGAAATTCTAAAAATTAAGATGCTACTAACAACAAAAAATCCTAGGAGGGAGGGATCAGGGAAATGCAAATTTTTTTTCGCAAACGCCAAGTGCAAATTTTTTTTGATAACATTTCATCATTTGGACCCAGCATCACCCTTCATGAGTTTCATCTGGGTCCCACACTCGGAAGTCGAGATTCAGCATACCGAAAAATCCTGGATACGTCACTGGTTCAAAGCAATAATCTATTCGTATTTCCATAAAATAATTCTTCATTTGAATCGTCTTATTCTAATGTTAAAATAATGTATAACAATTATTCCCGGAGGAAGCTCCCAGTCAATCGAAAAACAAGTATCAATATATCGCGGTAAAATAGTGATCAGAATATAGCCAACTGTAAACTACCGCCGATATGGCGCACATTACACCAAACCCTCAGTCAACGATTTTTGTTCGATTTGAATCACACGGATTCTTCACTAACATAAGATATTCTACAATGAATCTTTTCCAGCACTGATGTACGTTAGTTCAAAAAGTGACATTATCTTTGATGAATCGTATCTGGGAACTGGCAGCTTTGCTAGATTGAAATTCTTTTACTAAATAGTATCTCAAGCGCTTTTAACCCATCTGTCAAGGTTCTGTTTGTCTTACCCCAAATTCCTTCTGAAACTTCTTTGAGTAGAACCATTGTATGAAATAAAATCTGCAATAAACAAGAAAATAATTTTATCTTTTTATACACAAAGTATTCATTTTCTTTTTTTTTCCAATCAATTTTCATACATATAACAAGCTATGAGCAATATACAAAAAAAAAATGAGAGTGAGACAAAGAAAAATAAAGTAACAAGAAAATAGTTCAACTACGTTTTTCTTCTAGAAGAATAACAATATATTTTATATATAGCAAGAAACAAAATAGAGACAACAACAAAAAAAAAAAACCATAAGCAATCATTCACCAAATTCGATCAATTTTTTTTCTATATAATCATTTAATATAACCATTGTTATTTTAGCTCGATTGATTTTAATATATTGTTTATTTCGTAATTTTATTGGATTTAAATAACCAGATGCACATTCTTCCATAGATTTAACAATAAAATCTAAAATCTCAATTGCTTGATCTATATATATAAACAAAAAAAAAAAAAACAATAAAACATATAAAAAAAAATTTGTCAAATAGTCAAATTAACCTTGATTATATCGAGCTGAATGTAATTCACTAATTTTTTTATGTATTCGATCACATTCTAAAGCAACTTGACGTTCTGTTGTAAATAATTGATCAATAATATTCATTGATTCTCGCATATGATGAAATATTTCATAAGTTTTTGAACGTTGTACTTCATTTTTAACAATACCTGTATTTTCAAGTGATATTAATTGACTACGTGATTCTTCTTTTAAACGTATTTGTTCAAGTAAACGATTATTTATACCAGCAATACGTTTTGATGGTGTTGTTGGTAATGTTTCAAGAACTGATTGATCAACTTTTGATAAAACTTTTTTTAACTAAATTAATCAACAAATGAAATTATTATTCTATAAAACAACTTAGAAAGATTTTGTTTGCAATTTACTCGTTCATTTTCTGTAACTTGAACACATCGACGAAGATCAGCAGGTGAAGCAACAGTTTTTATAGGAGTCAATGATGGCTCATTTACAGGTGGTTTTTCAGCAAGAAGATGAGCAAAACGTTCATGAGCTGGAATAAATTTCTTTCTAAACAAGAACAAAAAAAAAAGAAATTTGAAAGAATTTAATGATTTTGTACTGGTAATACTATATAGTGTTCTTATAAAAACCTCACAAAGATTTGGATTTCTATTGCGATTTGTCTAAGTAGCCGAATTTTAATCTGAAACTTTGTTCATATAGACAAATCAACTAGGCTAGCTTCCTTTGAAAAAAAGAAATTCAGACGTATACACAAAGACTCGGAACGTCTAGCAAATAGACACATAAAAAACTTGATAACTAAGTTAAATATCAAAAGTGCATTTAGAGTTTGTATTAAAACACTATGTAGTATCTACAGACGAAAAAAACATTGAAATCGGAAGAGAACATCTGAGAAGGCTCCATCGTTTGCATTAAATTAATACTAACTTACATTTAAATTCAATGCTAATGATAAACCGACAGTCCTTTTTTTTTTTTAAACTTATCACTCAGTATTTTTAATGGATGCATGTGGCTGAGATCTATTTGGAAACAAGAATCTACATATTGATTCAAGTAGAGAGGTACAAAATAGGTTTCTCTATCGTTTCGTGTAGTCTGAAGAAAAATATATTTGCATGTTTTGTATACTGACAACATGATGATTTCGATTCTCTAAAGATCATTTTTATTTCATTATATTCTAGCTAGGAACGATTTCTTCTACTACAATGTTTAAGGTAGCGTAATAAATAAACAAACGAAATGTAATGAATGTATACGGTTATATTAATTAATTAGATCTTCTTACCTAATATCAATTCAACGGATTACTTGATTCTTCTTTTCACTTATATCGCTCTAAGCGATACCTCAATTGTATGTATATTATTCTGGTTTATCGAATCAATAGTCATTTTTTCGTTTAAAAATCTGCAAGCCGATTTTTCTTTACTAGGGAGCCATATCAAGTAACTAATTGCTTTGACGTTCGGTTTTCCCTCATCAGATAAGCTAAAATTAGACTAGAGAATACTTAAGAAGATTACTGTCTATGAATCTTTCACCTTCATAATCACTCTTTCAGTTCTAAATTTGCACAAATAAACTTCTTATTAAGATTAGTTTATTATGAAAACATCAGATATTTGAATATATTCTCTTTCGGAATATACATAGAATAATGAAAGTTTACTTTTTCGAATAAAACAATTTTCAATAGAAATGCATAAAAATAGATGTAATACTTTCACAATGAAGAGTTTCGATTACAAACTTTGTAGTAAGTTTGAATTTGAAAGTAGATTCGAAATAGAATTTAATTGAAACACAGCACTTTGCTTAGTACAAGAAAAGGACAAAGACTGAGTAGAAATAGATGTATACACAAGATGAAAGATTCATGGACATAAATTTCTTTAGGCATTTTCTAATGGCAATAGACCCTATCAAATAAGATAAGAATCATATGAAAATTGATTTATCAATTTATAAGATTATCTCATTTGTTTCAATAACAATGGAAAGAAACTGTCATCAATACTTATCTCAACACTCGAATAGATAGAATGAAATAGTCAATGAATGTGACGAGTATCAAGACAGATTGTATCTGTTATCTTAGCAATATCAATTTTTTTGACAGGAGAACTATTTTTTTTTTTTGGAATCAATATTTAGAAGATTTCGATCAGAAAAATGTCAATTTTGAGTGAAAATTAATATGATATTGCAAATCAATATAACCTGATATCGAATAGCATATTATTTTTGACTCATATTGAACTTTTTTCTAATCGAAATCTTCTAAATATTGATTACAAAAATACACAAGTGCATCGAAAAAAGAATATGTTAGAGTTACCTTTAAAAGAGATATCAAATGAGCAATACAAAAATCTGGCTCATTTCAATTTTTTTTATATTAAAATATTTGTCAAAAGATAAATATATTAGTGTCTAGATCTCCTTCAATTAGTGACTTATACATGAGATTAGAAAAATGCAAGCGTTTACATTTTCAAATTCAATCAAAAAAGTTTGAATATATATTCATTTCATTAATAAATGATTTTCTGGAGTTAATAAAGTACTGGTGAATTCTCTTGACCACTTATGCGCTTCCTTCATCTGTTGAGCAAACAAATGATGAATATCTTACGGAGTATTATCATCATTTTCTTTTGGTGTTATAGGAATTTGTTGATGTTGTTTAACTTCTTCAATATGAGTTCGAACAACTTTAAGATGTTTACGTAATTCATTCATATCAGCTACTTTAACTAAACGTTGTTTTTGACGTTCAAATGTTTTGATTTTAATCTGATCTTCGATAGAATCATTTTTATTTTTTCTTGATAATGGTACTAAGAAAAAGAAAAATTTGATAAAATATTCATTAATTTCATCGTCACATACATTTATCAATTTGATCTAGATCACAACCTTGTAAGTAACCATCTGTTGGTTTTGATGGACCTTAAAATAAAAGATTGTATTAATGATAAAAAAAAAATGTTGTTTTTCTTACTAATTCGACGTTTTTTATTCGAATTATTGGATAATGTACAAACATTTTCATTGTTTTCATCATCGAGTTTTAATTTTCGTTTTTGTGATTTAATTGATTCACCATTAGCAAGAATAGTTGATGAACGTCTTGATTGTTTTGGTGTAAAATATTGTGTTAAACAAGCTTGAGCCATAACTTTATTTTACAACAAAAGATCTAATGAACGTTCAGAACAACATAAATAGAAATAGATACAAAGAAATCGATTATGATTGATTGAATTTAATTACCAATAAAATTTCATTGTTAAAAAAACAAAAATAGATCAAAACATTGACTTGTTGAGTGAAAAAAAAATATTTCAAAAATAGATTAAAAAGAAAAACAAAAAACGAAGATTTGTTTTTGCTTAAAATCGAAGGACAAAAGCAAAAAGACCAATATTATGGCGTTTGTTGTGACAACTTTTATAACCAATCATGTAATTTTTTGGTAACATATGGTAGATATCATGAAAATATTATCATGATTTATAGTCACGAATGCACATGAAATCAAACTTATTTTTAAAAATTTATATTCATTATAAACACAGTTTATCATTAATTAAGAATAATTATCATATGCAATTTGTCGGATAGTTGATGTGATCATATATTTCGCTATCATGGGAGTGGCTAAGTCACGTGTAGGATTGGGCATGACTACTGTAGCTCACCGTAGATTCATTTCCTACACGGATAGAACTTTTGGTAACTGAACTCAGATAACCGATTGAATATGTAGTTTTTTCTGCAAGGAGCAGTAGAAAAATGGAATATCTCAAATATTACAAAAGAGAAATTGATTCAAGGTTGATTTAGTGTACTTCTATTTCTAAAATATGATCAATTTCACTAAGTATATATTTATTTGTTGCTAAAATGGAATTCCATGTTGGTGTCAATTTTGATAATTGTATATATATATATATAGATGAATGCTTTTCCATCATGATAATGCATGTTGACCTTTTTGATAATTCATTTTCCTCTTCATGCATTTAGTTTCTTGCCATATGGTTTATCGTAATGTATATATGATTTTTTCATTCAAGATGATTTCTTTCAGTAAAACAATATCGCTTTCCACCTATGTGACCTGTTCTCACATGTAATAAATTGTTCAATTATGAGCAAATCGATTTTCACTGCTAAATATTATTTTCAGAAAAATCAAAAATATTTTGAAACATTATCAATTACCGGCTTCGAGAACATATCCGAAACTTGAATCGACTCGGGCGACTCTGCATCCGGACTGAACCTTCAATATGGTTACCCATCGTAATTAATATTTTGAACAATAATAATAACAAAAACTAGTAGAATTTTCGTTGCGAAACATAACTTAGCAAATGTCCTCGAAGAAATATTGAATTTTGTATGATGAAATGTTGAAACAGACATTGTTAATGATTTGAAGTAGTAGTTCTCTCTTACAAGTGAAAAAGAGATATAAACTATCGAAAGTTTATATACCTAAGAAACATCTTCAGCAAAATGTGTAAACTTACAATATATGAAATTTCATTTTATTTATATGAACACTTCTGCTTTATTATTATTCTTTTTTTCAGTGAAGCAAATTGGAAACTTTTCTTTAAAGAGTGAAAATAAATCTTTTCAGTTCTCAAATGGTTACTGAAACAAAAATAAAACTAATAGAAAGTTTAAGTTTTCATTTGCTATTTTAGCTCAAAGAACAATCTAATGCATATATTAGATACTGTTGGGTTCGGAATAAAGCCTACGGACGCTAGAGCATACTCGTTTTTTTCTTCTAAACATATATATATATCAGAAGCAGTAGATTTTTCTTCAGTTTTGTACAGCTGTTCCTCGATCTTTATCTCGTCTTATACCGCCATCTTTTCTCACATATTTCTCCTAAACAAAAATCAAATCTCTAGTTTAATAACACTTAATTGACTCTATGTTGATAAAAATTTCAATTTTTTTTTTGAAATTTATAAAATCTAATTAGATGTCGCTAATTGCTAAATGCATTAGGAAATGATTCGTATATATATATTAATGCTTTTTGTTGCCAGACCACGCGTCATACAAAATAAAAGAAAGAAACAAATCAAATCGATTAATGAGCCATCATTTTGCAAAAACAAAATGCAGTCAAATAATATTGAATCTTATGATATATTAAGTGATGATGAAGACGAAAATGAATCACGTCTTACTTGTTCATTACGTTGGTTAATAAGTAAAGCATATCAACATGGTACAATACCAGATTATTTACCAAATGAACATTTTTTTCAAAATGAAAATAATGAACGTTTTTTATCACCTGATATAGCACTTGTTTTATTATCAGGTGATTTATATATACGTGCATTTCAATATATAACAAATCAACAAGATCAATTAATAACATATGATGATATTATAAATTATTTTTATTCACAAAATATTCTTATAGATATAAATTTATTAAAACAAGATGAACCTTTAAATGCTCATGTACATTTAGAATTAATTGACAATCTTATGAAATTATATTTTAATATAATACTTGATCAAAATATACTTTATCAACGTTTTGAAAAACTTCAATTAAAATCTGTTTTAACATTATTAAATAAATCGAAACAATTAAATACAGAATCATTTTTAATTATATGGATTAATGGTATATGTGAATATATGGCTAATCAATGTTCACAACGTATTCCACCTGTTATTGATTTACGGACAGCATTAATTGATGGTACATGTTTATTTTCACTTATATCATATTATGATGAAAATTATAATATGAAAAAAAATAAAAATGATTTAAATATTTTAAGAAATTATTTAAATCATTATAATGGACATAAAATGACAAATATATTTCCATTTACAGTAAAAAATTTACGTGAAAATATTATACCAGATATAAATATACATGGTATGCTTGTTGATTTATTTGTTTTATATGAAATTGAAGAAAATATTGATAAAAAAGATTTATCTTTAAATTCTAATGAATATGAAGATGAAGAAAATATATATACAAATAAATCAAATCAAACTTATTCACTTGATGATGATGATAATAATAATAATAATAATGAGGATGGTACTAATGAATTTTTTATTTTAAATGATAATAATAATGAACAAATTACAACCGGTGGAATTTTACAAACAAGTACAAATCATGATAGACAATTAGTAAGAAAAACGTTTTTCATAAATTCTTTATTTTTGTTTTTGTTTTTGTCGTATATATAAATAAGTTTTACAATTGCACTTGAAATATTCTATACTTTTTGTTTTCATCTAAGAAACTTGAATTTTCTATTATGTACATTTTGGTAGTCTTAGAATCATTTAAATCTCACACTATCGTTTTGTTAAATATTCTTTAGAATGTGTTAATTACAAAGATTAAAGCCTAACAATTACTCGAACTTGTTAAATGTTAATAGACGGATTAAAAGAAGCCTTCAAGATCATTTTAGTGGGTTCATTATATGATTGTGTGAGACTTAAACTCTTGAGAGGTCATTAGAAAAGAAAACAATGAATAATAATAATTCTTAGACATGTAAATTCACATATCACAATTAAAAATAATAAGTTTAAACAGTATTGATGGAGTTGTCTTTATTCTTGTGCACAAATAAAAGCTTCATTATTGTAATTATAATTGTTCAAGTTTAATTGCTGATGATGTTATACAGATGTATTTTATACAGATGATTGAACACTTTGTTTCACTCCATATAATGACTACTAGTCTATTACATGAAGATATGAAGCATCTGGTATGCTATGGTGTCGGACATGAGTTAATTTTCCGAGATCAAAGATAATTTTTCACCAATCAAAACGATGTTTTTTTCTTTTTTTACTTGATGAATCCATATGAGTTCTTTCAATATAAGAAAAAAGAACGAAATCATTATCTCATCTCGAATTACTATTTGTCTTATGTAAAGCTCGACATCGGTTTATTTGTTGTGGGTCGATTCGGATAAAATTGGATCGGAGCTAAGGATGAAAAAAAAAAGAAAAAAAACAATGTCTTTTTTTTTTCTTTTCGTCGTTAGGATAAATATCAAAGAATGTTTTTTTTTTTTCTTCAGGTTGCTCCAATAAAAAGTAGTTTAAAAAACTCAATATCTTCATCAACAAATGCTAATGTATCACAAAAAAAGACAACATTTATGCCAACAACAACAACATGGCAACGACAAGCATTATCAAATCAAACAACACCAATAATTACAATACGTAATCATGAAATGACACCTACTGATGATTCTCAATTAACAAATGAATATTTAGCTGTTAAAATGCAATTAGAAATGAAAAAACGTTCGATTGAACGTGATAAACAACGTTTAGAAAATATGCGTGATAATAAAAGACAAACAATAAGTCAAGAAGCATTTAAACAATTATTACAACAAAAAACACGTCATACATCAGCATTAACTAATGAATTTTTACCTTCAACACAATCTAATAATAATCATATTCGTAAATCTCAAACAACATCTGAATTTCGTTCTCAACCAAATACAACTAGAGCACAACAACAACAAAAACCGGTTTTAATTGAATCAAAAAAAGAAGAATCATCTATTGTAGATTTATCTAAACCAATGACACGTGATGAATTTTTAAATACACTTGAATTACTTAAACAAAAATATATTGAAACAACAACATCAACACCTTCTAATATTATTGAAGAAAATCGAAATGATGAAAACCATAGAATTGAACAACTTAATTCAAATATTGGAGAATTACAACAGGTAAATCATCGAGAGAGAAAAAACACGAACATAAAATTTTTCTTCATTAATTATTAACAATTCATTATTAGAATATGAATTAAATTGATCTTAGCAAATAACTCCAAATAATAAAGTATGAAATAGATTTTTGCATTCGAAGACTAGCACACTATACACATTATTCAGATGGCTAAAGCTCATCAAGTTGAAAATTTTCGAACTCGAAAATCAATATCTGATAGGGTTGAAATTAGTAGACCATGTGTCAATGATTCACTGGTCAGTATTTACACCAACACTGCACTTCCTTAGTTCGAAACGATGTTCAACAATACATATTGTCTTTTCTCTATGAAATGATATACTAATACTTAGTTTGCTGCAAGTCATTTGTCAACAGTAAAATATTTTTTGTAAGAGATATCGTGTTAATTTTCTTGATTTCTATGAAAAATAGACTTACAAAGTGTATTCAGTTATTCCTAAATGATTATTCTGAAACTCATGATTTTTATATTACTTCGTAGAGAACAATCGCACCTTTTATTCTATGCAAAAAAAAAGGTCAACTTTGATTCAAATTATTTTTCGATCACTTATTATGTTCTTTCCTAATTTTATGAAGTTTATCTAATACATTCCCGGAAGTATTGAAAAGAAATTTTTTTTTTCTTTTTCAATTATTTCTATTCACATCTTTTTTTTCGACTATTGTCAATTGTTATAATAAACGAGAGAAATAGTGTGATCTTATCAAATACTATAAAATCTTTTGGGAGTCTAGTTGATTAATGCAAATTTCCCTTTCTTCTCTCTAGACAATTGAAAATTGTGAGCTTTTTTTCTCTATTACTTATATCAACGATTAACATTCTATACAATAAATTTCAATAATTAATCGCAGATAGTTAAGAAAATTTTACTTTAGAATACAATTAAGAAATTGAAAATCTTATTTTATAGGTATTAACAAGTTTATCTGTAAAACAAGAAGAAATACATAATCAAGTAGTTAATGCAAATGGTGGTAATGTATCTCGTAATGCAACATTTTCAACAAAATCAATGACATTTCCACGACGAATATCATCATCAACACCCCGTGAACAACAAGAAGAATCATCTAAATTTGACAAATCTCCTAAATCAAATGGTTTAATACTTGAAATTATTGATAATCCAACAGCATCAACAGCTATTGAAATGGAACGTAAACGTGAATTAGTTTTACAACGACAACAACAACGTCAAGAAGCCTATGAACGACGACGTCAAATGAGAGAAATGAACAATTTAAAACGTGATAATGAACGACGAATGAAAGATAATGAAGATTCAGCAAAAAAACTTGAACGTGAACAAAGACGAGATGAAATTTTTCGACAATATTTAATGAAAAAAGAAAAAACTGTATCCAATACGAATGATCAGACCAATGGTGAACATCCAATTATTAAAATGAGACCGAAAAGTTCAGCTTCGGCAACATTACCAAGACCTCCTATTGAAAAACGACAAACCGGTAAATAATTGTTTTTTTATATCAACATCTCAGGGCAAGATGTTGGCTGAGACTTATATCTTCTATTATTGAGTAATAATTAGTTTAATATTTGATGCGACATCGTAAACAGCATAATTGTCGAACACAAAAACATGCAGAATAGAAGAAGTATTAATGAATAAAAAAAAAAAGTAGTGAATTTCTGAGAGAGAAGATTAAAGCTGTTAGAAAATGATATCATGTTTTTCGCTAGTACATGTATTACTAAATGAAAGTTGTTAATCAGTTTAGTAAATTTTTATTCATCAAGAAAGTCCTCCAATTGGTGCATTGCCATTGAGTCCAGACTTTGTTCTCTTTGCTTTTCGACTTGAAACTTTCCATAGAGACAAGTCTTACTGAAAATAATTTTTTGTGAATATCTCCGATCTTATTGCTGTGTCTATTCTAAGATACAACTATAATGATAGTGTGTCACTTATATAAACTAGCAGATTTAAAACTTTCACAATAAACTACTACTCTCGTTAAGGCCTATTTTATTTTTGCAAAGTTTCAAGTCAAAAGTTAGGTTTTCTTGACAACGGTATTCAGTTAACAAATATCCTAAAAGTGTACTATCGCCGTAGCAATAATCTAAGAACACGAACTGTTTTCAGGGAATTTATAGTGTCATTTGGATCTACATAATGTATCGAGGTCTTAATCAAAAAAAGAAATTTATCAGTGGGAAGATTTCGCTCATCAGTCAACTAATGCTTGTTTGTTTGAACTAAAATTATTAGACATTCATATCTGGCTCTTTTTTATAGTGAAGAAATATTCATTTTTAAATCTAATTGTAGCCATTAAATAGTTCAATTGATCACAAGGAGTTTTTCCAGTCACTCTAATTTCAATGAGATTTCATATAGTTCTAATTCAATATTCGTGTTAAATTTTTCAAAAAAAAAAATATCTCTCATTACTATAAATGTTTAGTAAACGAACAAATTGTCTAATAAAATATAACGAATTTTTTTAATTATTTGTTAGAGGTACTACATTCTAATTATCATTATCTTCTCATATTATAAGCTGATCACATGTTATCATAAAGCTACACGTTTCATAAAAATTGTAAGTATAGAAAAAAAAACAGCTTGTTAGCAAAGACCGTTTAGAGCTAAAATGTGAAACTCACATGTGTTCTTTAGCCATATTATACTAATATGAAATATAGTGAGTGAAAAAGTTCTAGTAGAGAATAGTTTTTTCGTTTGCTTTGTTGCTATTCCCCCATCATTATTTTTCATTTTCGTATTTCTGTTTTTCTTAATTTAACGTTATGATTATTCTAACCATTGATTTAATTGACAAATAACCTTGTTCTACATATTCAGAATATCTATAGTAGGTCTCAAAACACTATTATTTATCATGATAAACTCAGAAACATTGATATTAATTATTTCTCAAAATTATAATTCGATCAGTTCATATTTTCTATGTTGATCATTTGGATCGTCCAATGAATGCATTACTACCTATTATCTTTGACATCTTAAATATAAATTTGTATCTACTCAAAAATATTCATAAACGTATTCAAATCATTCAACCTCTTTCTTCGTTGCTAAGAAATTCTGTGAAAGGAGTCTGAGACCTGTAAACCACGATTGCTAAAGAAACATGCTCAATGACTATTAATCTATCTTCCTATCGCTTGCTATGGAGAACATATTCGCCTTTGATCTCCCATTGCTATGATGAGACAGCCAAAACAACTGGATTTAAAAGCTACATTCACCTTTATTTTTCTTTGAAAAACATTCCACAAAAAATATTGAATCAATATTTTTTTTTCTATTGATTCTTAGTAATAAAAATGAAAGAACAAATGTTTAAATATCGTTTTTATTTTCTTCATAGGTCCAATAGTAATATCACCATTTGGTGCACGAATAGATAGTGTATCTTCTACAGATGTTCTCAATAATTCGGATACAAATGAAACAATCTCAACACCTGCATTATCATTTGTTCGAATGGCTGAATTACGTGCTAATAAAACATCTTCTCATTCAACAAAAATTGATTCTCGTACATTACCACGTTCATCAGCACGTTCAACAACTGAACCTCCATTACCACTCATTCCATTAAGTGAACCACGTTATCCATTAGCTAAACCTTTATCAGGTAAAAGTAATAAACAAACGATAGTTAATGCATTAACACAAGTTATACTTGCTGGTCGTGTTAATGATCGTGTACGTGAACAAGTATGTGATGAAATTGAACGTAATATAGAAAAAATAAAACATTTTATTATCTTATTTCGTGATTCACGTTTACAATTTCGTGGTATTTATACATTTATTCCAAGTACAACATCCGATTTACCAGCACGTATTGAACGTTTATATGGTCAAGGACCACGTGAAATAACTGAATCCATGGTTGAAAATTTTTATAAATATAATAATGGTTCAAAACAATTTTCTCAAGTACCAATGAAATCATTTAGTGTTCAATGTGATGCTATAACAATATTAAATAGTTATTGGACTCAACAATCGGCGGCCGTTAAACGAACAACAGCACTTCCTCCAAATCCGTCTGATTAGATTTTCTTTTTTTTTTTTTCTTCTTTTCTTTTGTTTTTGAACTATGTATATTAATATGATATTGTTTTTAAAATAACAGTGCTTTTCTTGTACAGTTTTGTTCTAGTTGTTGTTTTTCTTATTCTTATTCGGCATAATTGTGCGTATCAAAGACAAAAAAAAACGCTCGTATTATTAACAATGACAATCGAATTAAGTTTTAAACTATACTGGATATTGTAGCCATTATTTTAATGAAAACTAGAAAATCTATGAAGAATAGAGATATTAATATTACGGATAGTTTTGAGATTCGTCTAATCTATGATACATATTAATCAATTTTTGAAAAATTTGTATAAGGATTATTTTATGGGATTTATTCAAGCATCTGTAGCTAACCATGGAAATTTCTCAACTGATTACGGTCTTCTCAAAAATCAGTCTTGAGTTAGATGTATTGAAATCGCATGAAATTTTCAGAACTTACAGGATGTTTCATAGGTCTTGAGAAAAGTTTTTTATATCCAAATAAAAAATGATTTCGCATCGAATGTATTTATATGGAGTTTGAGTACTTGTGTCGGTCTTTCAAGTAGCATATTGTTGAATGACATCTTATCTTGTAATAATAAAAACATAAATATGAGAATGTGATGATAAGTTTTTCGAGAATCGACTAATTATCATAATTTTTTTAAAGATTTTCTCATCAAGTACTGAACATATTTTACGTAAAAATAGTGCAGCAAGAATCAATAATTAGTTATGTTAATTAATCGTTTATTCGACACTCATTATGAGTCACTGACTGAATGTTCAGCCAAGTTGTATACGCAATAATCTGATTGAAATATATAAAATATATGAGCATATCATGGACGAACATGTACTAAGAAAATAGTCTGATCGATCGTTTCATCGGAGACTTCTTATAAGGCACAAATATACCATCAAAAAAAGGAAATATCGATTTTTATTTATTCTTTTATTTTTGTTTTTTTTTATCCAGTTTGATCTTAGTTTTTTTTGCACTTGATACTCGTTTCGTCATTTTCCATATATTTTTGATATCATATGCTTCGTAACTTAGCTCAACTGCAAGAATAAGGATTCTTTCGACCACTGGTCTTATTATTACATCGTCTCAAACCATTATTAATGCGGTGCGATGCATCGCATTTCTGTAGTCGGTCGGATACACATTCGTTCTTCATATTTTGCAGGTTTTTCTGTATCACAAAATCTGTACTTTGTGTCCCTAGAAATTCGTTCGAGCATTGTGAGAAAGATCGATGTCTCGAGATGATACAGACGTTTTTGGAACTCAAATATCAGTAACAGTGATGAGCTAATCTTCACTCAACTAAACGACTAGCTCTTATGTGAATTAAAATCCCATTGTCAAAAAAACTGAGATCGCTTTGCACAACATTTATGTACTCTTTTGTGCGTTTTCTTTTTTCTTTTTTTTTTACTTACTACACATACACATCGAAAGTTATCATTTTCTGTTTACGATGATCTCGGCAACAAAGAGTCAGAAAATACATAGATAGACCTTCTTGTACTGTCTTATTCACGCATCGAAAAGGTAATGAATTTGTAGGGAATCTGTTTCAGTAAAAAAACTGTACGATTTGAAATCAAAAGTGACTATCTTTTAAGCTTTTTACCTTTGTTACGCTATAAACAAAAGGAGTTAAAAACATTTATTACAATCTCAGCAACAGAGTGGATATGTATCTTATCAAACAAGAATGTATCACATGAAAGATAACATAAAGCATTGTTCTAGATTTCATCTTCTATCGACAAAGATCTCTTGCTATTCATAGCATCAGAAAGCTATATAACTTAAGAGTTATTATTCTTTTTGACTTCAAATATAAGAGTTTCTGATGGAAAAAGATTCCCTACAAATCCATACTGTCAAAACAATTTTTACTGCCTTCAATGCCTGAATAAGACAGTACAAGAATGTCTATCTGTGATTGATGTATATATAGTAATAATATACTAAACAATGAAATTGGCTAAACATTTTTGGAGACTACGTAAAGCGCAAATTGTTCTATTGGATCATGTATCATAATGAAAATTTCAATTTAGAATATGCGCGTAACAGATTGAAAATAAGTACCCGCGTCAGCTCCTTGAACCTCGCTTAGCTCAATCCTGAAAGCAATAAAAGATAGGATAGAACAATGACTCCTATGTTGCTAAATACATTCTTAAATGACACTACAATAAAACCCAAGAATCGTTTTATGTGAACATAATTAGCACATAATATAGAAATCTATTACTTTTCCGGCCGTTTATAGCTCGCCATACTTTTGTCTGTAAAATGTATGTATTCATACCCATATTGGAACAGATTTCATTAAATTTCGTTAGTAATAATGTGTGACAATATGAATATGTAACACAGAATTTATTCGAAAAACTCTGAACAAGACTTCCTTCTAGATCTGAAATGTTTTGTTTTCAGTGAAATTCTATAAATTGAAAGATCGGAAGTCAAACGTTTTTATTCTAGAGGGTGACCGACGAAATAATACTACAAGAAAAGATTGAAATATGTCCGCTTCAGTCCACTCAAATTGGCTGCCTTTTTGATTTCTCCTAGAAGCTTACTTAAATTTTTCTTCATAGAGGTACGTAAAAACTACAGCTGTCAAGCCATATTATAGGTTTCACTCCAGAAAGGGTGTGGGTGTGGGTGTGATGAAGAAAAGAGCAACACCCACACCCTCACTATTTTCGTCGAAAATATATGTGATTTTCACAAAATTGTTTTATTTGCAGAAGAAGTAGCAAATATGAACAGAGCAAAGTTCCATTATTTGTTTTTCTTGACGAAAATAATCGAATTATATACGAGATAGTGAGCATTACTATCAATCGAAGTCCTTCATGAATATGAAAAAGCTTTGAATATAAGCGATGTATTGACTATAAAAGTTGTCATTCAAATGTTCCTTATGAAGTAGATTCGTTTGTTTATTTTAAGACAGAATGAAATGAAACTATGCACACATTAAGCAACCGTCGAATTGAAAAGTGCTGACGTGCATGTGACAATTTCTCACTGTTTTCTTACTGTATGAATAATCATTATAGAATAAAAAAGAGCTTTGGGTTTTTTCCCAGTGCTTTTGATATATAAATTGGAGTGATGATAAGTTTTCAAGAACTGGCATAATAGTTCTAAATATTTAATTCCGAGAATCATGCTAGGTGAGCAATTGAATAGTGTTGAATCTCGTAATCTTTTGTCAGCTATTGACAAGATGCGCGAACTGTTACATGAAGAGAAAGTGAATCTACCCGAAATTGTGGTTGTTGGTGATCAATCTGTGGGTAAATCATCCGTATTGGAAGCTATATCTGGTATTCAATTACCTCGGGCCCAAAATATTTGCACTCGCTGTCCACTAGAATTACGGATGAAAACAGCTCAAGATAAGGAATATGCAACAATACGTAGTAGTGTTGGTTCTACGGAAGAAAAGAAGATCAACGATTTAACAAAGATTGCTGATGAAGTGACTCGATTGACATCAGAAATCGCTGGTACAGGATTTAATGTGAGCCCACGCCCGATCTATTTAACAGTGTATAAGCGAGATATTTTGTACGATTTGACCCTAATTGATCTTCCGGGTATTACACGGAATGCAGTGCCTGGTCAAGCAGAAGATATTCATCAACAAATTTTGAATTTAATTAACGAATACATTCAACCACCTACTGCAGTAAGTTTATCACTTATTTTCTGTTAGAATATCATCCTCATTTTTGCTCTTACTATTTCATGTTGACCAATCATTTCTAAATGAATAATTGCAGGAAAAGCCATGATGTGAGTGAAAAGATAAACAATAGAAAATGTAGACAGATGTGTGCCATCATTGTAAACAATAGATTGAGAAGCAATTGGTAACAAGTCTCGAGTTTTGCTTTCAGAACTATGATTCGATTTCGAGCCTAACTCTAGCAAACTTGACTTCGAATTAAAGAAGAAATTAAAGTACTGGTAAATTTACGAAAGTTTTTTTAGTTTTGTAGTCCACTGAGAACGTCTAAAAAGCAACGCAATATTATATAGTATATATTTTGTATCCTTATGGATTATTTATCTGATATCTTTAGATCGTATTACATGTTATTCCGGCTTCAGTCGATTTTACCACATCAGAATCAATGAAACTTGCCAAAGTATTTGATCCATCGTGTCAGCGACAGCTCATTGCGGCCTCCAAAATTGACAAATATGATAAGGGCATTGCAGAAAAATTGCAAGGTCGTGGATCTGGTTCAATGGATCTACAATTAGGTTGCGTCGCTGTTCTGAATCGAAATCAAGACGAAATCGATCAGAATATTTCATTCAGTGAAATGAAACAGCGTGAAAAGCAATTTTTTATCACTCATAAAGAAGCGTTTCAACATTTATCTGATGAATTTAAAGGCAGTGAACAATTGGTTCGACGTCTAGCGACTATTCAACAAGAGCGTATTCGCTCTACATTCCCACATATCATCAAACAATTGAAAAAACAATTAGCGGAGAATAAAGCTCAACTGAAAAAAATTCCACCTTCTGTGAATACTGAAGCAGAATGTTGGAAAAATTTTCAATCGATGATCAATGCTTATCGAGAAAGTATCCATGATAATGTGAAAGGCGAGTATGATCAGGTTGCATCAATGGAAGTGGCCGAATTACCTATCATAAACACAGATGTGGATGCTACTTCTAACGATAACATCCATTCGGATGTACAAGACGATGAATGTGAAGAAGAAGAGTCGTTAGCTGAGGAAAACGACGAAGACCATATCGCTTATCATATTTATCAATTACAACGTAAATTTCAAAAAGAGTGTCGACGAAGTTTTACGAATTTTTTCTCAAGTAAATACCACAAAATCGTACTTCGTGAAATTGATCGAGCAGCTGGTATTTCTTTACCAAATTTTCCCAGTTACCAAATTATTGTAGGACTCTTCCGAAAGGAATTACAGAAATTGCCTGATTGCTGTCGTGAATTGATCCAGCAGATGCATCAGTACATGTCTCAATGTTTGCTACGATTATTCGAACAGGCTTTCAAAAACGAGTATCCTCGTCTGAAAGAACGTTTAAAAGAAATTATCATCAAAAGACTCAATGAAGTACAAGAAGTCTTATTGGAACGTGTTAATGAAATACTCGATATGGAAAAACGTGTATTTACACTCAATCATTACTATATGGATACTGTGAACAAGTTGAAAGAAATGAACAAAAAGAAAAATGATGTTCATGACGAAACAAATGCTCTCTCAGCTTCTTTGAGTTCAAAAGGAGCCTCAACTGCGATTGCTAAAAATTCTGCTGACACAGTTGCTTATGCATCTATGTCCAATGAAGCTCAAGCTGCGCAAGATATTCAAATTGCATTACATGCCTACTCAAAGGTAAAATATTCTATTTGGTTCTTCATAGAAATCTAAAATCAAAAGATACACTAATTTCGCAAGAATTTCTTGCAAATCTCTTGTGGTATTTTGAATAGAATATTTCATAGGAGATTCTTGAAGTATGTTTTCTCTCTTAGGTCGTAGAAAAACGTATGACTGATAACATTGCACAAACATGTTATTATCATTTTATTACACAATATGCGTTAAAGTTGGACCAACTCTTAAGTGCTGCAATACCATCATCGCAATTAATTCAATACATGCGTGAACCACACAAACAGACCTGTCTTCGAAACAAACTCATTCATAGTATTCAAGCTTATGAGGAAGCATTAGAATTGAATCTGGCATATATGTGACGTTCTCGATAATTATTTCTTGCCTAATGAAACTAAAATGAACTCGTAAAAAAATTAGACCAAATGTAAACTATACTAACTAAGACTTCGATTGACTTCACATAGAGGGTGTGTGTGTGTGGATGGATGATGTGGGCTTGAGTGTGTGGTTGTGTAGGGGTGTGAGTGTGGTTTTCACTCATTCTGATCATGAACTACATCCAACCCGCACCCACATCTAATCAAGTTTTATCAAAATTCCTTTACTTATTTTGACAAACTTTTGCAATTTGTCAATTAAGATTGATGCAATCAGCCGCTTTCAACAAGAAATTTTACTGATCCATCTTCACAACCCTGATGTATTTGTCTAAGTTGTTGTTGTCTCTTTATATTCTTTTACTGTAACTCTCGTCTATCCGATGTGATGCTATTTTTTTCTTTCTTCTTCTTTCTTTCTCCTATGCTCTAGACAACTTTCATCAAATGTAAGTGGTCAAGACCGATTAGGTGAAATCACTCAAACAAAGCTCTTAATAATAATAATAATAATTGTTCAATGTTAGACATATGGACTAGACTACATTCTGAATACTCTTAAATTATACAGAGAAGTTGAATTTCAGAATATTTTTTTTTGAATCGAGAATAATCTTTTTTGATAAAGGTAAATTTTCTTTAGATGAATGTTGGCTTTTTTCAATGATTAACATCACATACTTGACGATCGTCTTCACAGATTTGTCAATTTATTTGAAAATTTGAAGAAAAATTAGATAGATAATTTTATTTCAAGCTTAAGAAATATAATAATCGTTTAGGTTCATTCTTATTAAATGTAAATGATAATATTCTCTTGTGATACTTATCACTAATGAAATAAATAGTAAAGTGTTTAGAAATTTTACTACAACGTCATCTGCAAATATCATATTGAAATATTTTGTAGTGATGAATCATTAAATTTTAAAAAATAAGTACTAGAAGTATATCTGTAACTGACCTTAAAAAGATATTAGGTCCGAAATAATCTTTTTTTCAACAGAAAAAATTGCTTTTACGTCTTAATAGTTCAAAACTAGCAGCAAACAAGAAGTATTTCTTTTTTTTCATCGTGAAAAAATCCTGCTTTTGCAGAAAATTACATATTTTGTCCCTGATGACCTTTCGGTAATTTTTCATAAATTTAAATTGATGTTTTTTCTACTGTGAAACAGCATATTTTTTCCAATCAGGTATAGAATGGTTTTTCGTAATATTTTCAGAATATAGGTTTTTTCAAAAAAATGTGGAAAATATCACAATCTTTCGTACATGTTTTCGAATAGACCAGTTCAAAGCTTTTGGAAAAACTTTGTTCAGCTTGTTGGGCAAGATAGTACTGTTAGAACTTATGAGAAACTTACAGAAAACATTCATCTAACAAATCTGTGACCAAAATTTCTGGCACTTTTCTTCGTATGATCTAATATATGATCAGCGACAATATTACTATAACATTCAATAGAAATACACAAAGTCCGAATCTCACCTTATCAGCTGCTTTCTTAATCTAAATATCAACTTTTGACTAAACTCTTTAAAACCATGCACAAAGTCCATTCCTACATGAATCTTATACTTAGGGCATACCAAAAGTACGGGCAGTGACACTTTAATACCGTCTAGTAGGCTTAAAGAAATTATCTGTCTATATAGTCTGATAGGAAAAAGCTCTATCTTTTTATGCTATTTGATCGTACTTCGACTAATATCATAATAATAAAATTTCGATAAAATCTATTTCGTTATCATATGTGCTGGTTCTATTAGTAATTACTTATTTTAATAAAATACGAGTGAGTATTTTTTTAAATAACTTTTCATAAAAACAAATCAGAGAACTGTGGTTTGCATCATTGGAAAGAGGAGATGAAGATGTATCAAATCATGTATTCCACAGTTTCCTGATCTGTTTTTTTGTAAGGCATTCAATTCACCGTTTCGAGAACAAAATTAACTGGTCAGTTGTTTCCAGTGAACTTTCAATTATCAAGTATTAATTCAAACCACTAGTCGAAGGTGTACAACGTGCGGAATACTGAGATGAATACTATGTATTCTACTCGAGACTCTAATACGATTTTCAAGCAAAGTCTGAAAAAAAGCTCACTTGTGTGCTTTTTCTTTTTTTTTCATTAAAAAAAATCATTTTTCAGATAGTTAGGAAATTGAATAAAAATACTTCCGAAATCAATATTACAACAGCGTGCAATACACGATTCAACGCATCTTTATCTCCTCTTTCCAACGGTGAAAACCATAATTCTCCATCTTGTTTCTATCAAAAGTTATTCAAAAGATACTCATTAGTATTCATGGAACCGTGACACATGCGAACAAAACAAATCTTATCAACATTTTATTATTATGATATTAGTCGAAGTACGATCAAATAGCATAGAAAGATAGAGCTATTTTTTCTCTATCAGACTGTATAAAAAGAACATTTCTCTAAGCCTAATATACAATATTAAAGTGTCACTGCTCCTAATTTTGGTATGCCCTAAGTATTATTATTTCACTGATGTATAAATCATTTTATTCAGGAAAATGCAGTTGAAAAACTAATGATATTAGTTCAGTCTAGCGGTGTGCGAATCGACTTACGATTAGCTTTACTTGTTCTCTTTCGTAATAAAATCCAACGTACAGAATTTTCGGAATGGGTATGAGTGTGACTATAACTGTAAGTAATGATTTGGCTGCAACACTCACATCCTCGACTTTTATACAAATGTATAAAACTTTATTACCAAATACAGAACAAGAATTACTCGATTATATTTATCCATGGTATTATTGTACATATGAAGAATACATCAATTATGATTGATTTAAAAATTTCTCATTGAAATTAATCAAGTCTGAATTGTGTGATATTAGAACAGATACATTTACTCGACTTTGGTGTAGTTGGGCTGAACTATCATTACGAAAAACATTTGAAAGGAATAATCATCATTTAAAAGAATAAATCCGAAAATTACCAGATCAATTTTGGAATCTATACGAACGAGGAAATAAAAGAACTTTCAAGTCAATTCGATTTGTCTTACTTTTATACCTATTTAATATTAAAAAAAAGATTTTATATGATTACTGATTTTGTAATATTAAGAAAACAAAATCAAGACGTTTTTGATAGTAATATGAGAATTGAACATTTTATTACGAATCGAAGTGACATATAAATAAATATCTTACGTACACTACTAGCGATCGTAATATCATGATGTTTACTAACAACTATCATTGCATAAAATTAAAAAAAAACTAAAAACACTGTTCGTTACGAAATTTCACCTTTCAAATCCGAAGGTTTGAGTATCTGAAATTTTTTAACTATCGTGATAAAAGTACATATGTTCCCAAATTTACGAGTAGTTCTATCGTTCACGTAATGAAGTTTTATTCTCATAACGAATGCACTTTGGAATTGATGACCATCTTTGAGACAAAAAATACAATTTAACAAGATTTAAATGCGTACAAATTTATTTGATATATGCATGATGAAAGAAAAATGGGAGCTATATCACTCATAACGGAGGTATCTCACAACTTCCAAAGGTGACCGTTAGCTAGTCATGTTCATTACTAAGCAAAAGTGAATTTCTTTAATGCATGATCACCCATATTCTCTTATACGACTATATAAGATATTTTAACTTGTTTTTCTAATTTAGTTCGTAAATCTGTATGTCTATATTCCGATATATTGCTTACTCTCAATATTTTGAGTTTAATCAAAAGTTCGCACATAATAATTATTTGTATATGAGGTTTTTGGTATTCTGTGCTTTACAATTCAATTTCAACGCGTTTTATGTCTATTGCTTATAATCATATGAATAGTTGGTTATCAAAAAAAGATGAGTTTTATAAAAATCTTACAAGTTTAAATCGTTCAAAAACATTGGTTTCCTTTTCATTGAAAATTCTTAATAACTTATATCAAATATCTTTAGTTAAAAGAGTGACCGAACAAGTTCGGTGCATTTCGAAGCACAGCGGACGAATAATTGATGATTCCTTCAATATATATTCACAAAGCGAACATTAAGTTTTAATCAATTATCTGAAGAAAATACAAAGAAATTACGAAGTAATATTATTCTACTAGTAACATATAAGCTGTTTTTTTTTGTCTAGGTGAGTTGTTGGATGAATTAAGAATATCTTCTATTGAAAATTTATCGAATGAATTATTCCATGAAATATTTGATTATCTTGATGGTATTGACATATATCTAGCATTTTCAAATCTTAATTATCGTTTTCAACAACTTCTTACATCTTCATCTATTCTATATAAAATTAAACTCATTCATTTTAATTCGAACGAAATATTTATGTTTATTAATGAACAAATTAAACATCAAATATATTCCATTAATTTTCAAATACCAGTTCATCTTAATCAATTATTAACATCGATTATTATTGATTCTTCATTTAATTGTCTTCAATCACTTGTTATTGAAGATATTCAACCAGATAAACTTATTCCATTTCTTATTAATTTAAATTCTTTACCACAACTTTTCTCATTAGATATACAAACAGTGCATGTCGTAGGAGATCTAAATAACATTTATCAATTAATTTTTACATTACCAACATTAAAATATAATAAACTATATTTATATGGAAATGAATGTTCAATTTCAATTCCAATGGCTGTTACTGGAAAACAATTAAGTACTATTGAATATCTTCAAATTGGTCATTATTATACTTTCGATGAACTTTCTTCTTTAATTTCTTATACACCAAAACTTCGTCATCTAACTCTTTCACATATAAATCAAGATGATTCAGATATTGAAACTATGTTACCAATTAGTTTAGAAAATTTAACATCCATTTCAATGTATACAAATTATATTAACTTTGATGAATTTGAAATATTTATTCAGAATATATATTCAAAAGTAAAAAATTTATACATTACTTTTTCGTATCAAGATATAACTTTTCTTGATGCTTATCGATGGGAACAATTAATTTTACAATATTTACCTGAATTGAAAAAATTTTCTTTAAAATATTATGAACATAGACATTCAATAGATTCTGAAGAACAAACTCAATTCAATTCATCATTTTGGATTGAACGAAAATTAATATTTAATGTTGAAATTCATGAATATAAAATTCTTTATTTAGTTTGTCCATATAGGTACATTGCTGAAGATTCTTTTATATTCATATGGATTGTTTGTTTTTGTTTTTAGAAAAAGATGGTATGAATATAAGAATTCTACTGTTGATTATTTAAAATCTACTCAATTGACTATCAAATACGTTTTTTCTGGTGAACCTGCTGATAATTTATTCATGTATATTAAACGTATTGTAAATATAGTACAAATTTATCATTTGGATATTCAGCAACAAATTTCTATTGATAGATTAATGCAAATTATACATTTATTACCAGATCTTATTACATTAAAAATTAATTCTTTAACATTTTATCAATCATACTTCAATAAAGAACTTCCTACAACATGTTCAATAGAACATGCAAGTAAAATTAAAAAAGTGTATATGGAGAAGACGGAAGCAATTGAAGAAATTTATTTTTTTCTTAATGTTTGTCTATATATGGAATTTCTTAATGTCGAATGTATTCATGGTATGACTATTGAATTATTTCTACGAGATATTTTAAACAAAATCAATAAAGATCTTCGTTTATTATGTATTTATGTTTCAAAAGCAGATGATAATATGATTAAAAGATTAAAAGAAATGATTGATAATGAAAAAATTTTATCAAATTACACAATTCATCATGAACTTGGTAATATTTATTTACAATGGATATAATTTTTATTTCGTTGAAGTTTGTTTTTATACATCTTTTTGTTTTTATTGTTAAAAATACGTACTAGATGCTTAGAAAAAGATTTTGATGCTGAACTAAATCAACTATTTCATATATACGGAAAGCAAAGAATAGGACATGATTGTAGGCAAAATTAAAAGCCAATTAGTGGAAAAAAGACTATTTTTTGAAATGTTTGAAATTCTATTATTTCATCTTTTTTTACTGTTTCCAAAAAAACAGTCAATCGTTCATTAAGGTGTTATTGCGAAATTGAAACATAATTTGTGTGTGATTGATACATATAAAATATATGAGAAAGAGAATAACATCTCATTTGATACAATAGATACTATGTTTACGTGGTCGATAATCCTCATCCTTAAGATGAAGAGTAAAGTTTTTGTTGTTTGGCTTATGTAGCAGTCGTATGTCGAATAAATAATTCTTCGTTTGTATATAGAATTATCATATTATATTTGTTGATATTTTCTTAATTGAAAAAGTAGTCTTTTTTTTTTTGGCATTACAATACAATTTTAATCATTGGTTATTTTCCACTAATTTAGTTCATTTTTGCCTGGAATTAATATGTAATCGACATGATCACTCTTGGCCTGTTGATTACATCCATATTCGATTTCGTGAAACAAAGGATTTGTTTACATATCATATATATTTGAATTAGACCATTATCTGAGGAAAATATTTCAGTTTCTATAGCTATCTTCTTTTTTAGGTCATCATTCATTCGTACATCTGCTATTGTTCACCATTGAACTGATCTTTCAGAAGTCGATTAGTTTGTCGTTGATAAATTCTTCATTGGACGATTGATAGTATCTACGACAAATAAAAATAAGAATCGTCGAATTAATGAATAAAAAAATTTTATCTGACTACGAAAAGAAAAACTGATTTTCCTATTTAATCCAATTGAAAGAAAATTCGATTATCTGAGAATAATTTCATTAATGAAAATGAATAGGTACTTTTCCTTCTATTCCAATTGGTTTTTTTTCAGTTAACAGATTTGATTTCGACAATGAATTCGATTACTTTGATGAGTTTTTCGCAAAAATTAACATATTCTATGTAAAGAACATCAATAAAAACGAGAAGAATTTGCTTAAGAAACAATAAACAGCATTCCGAAGAAGAGAAATCTGTTAAGACCAAAATTGCGTAAGAGTTTTGCAAAATGTTTTGTTGCAAAATATTTCTAATCTTTGAAAAAAAATTCAATTAAGTTCTGGAATGATTTTTCGCGCTAGGCAGTTTACACTATACCTAAACAAACAAAAGTCGGTGAAGTATACGATATTCTACCACAGCAATATATCAAATTCAAAAGCATTACAAAACCNCCTATGGAAAACCAAGGTTTTTCATAAAAAACCATGAAACCGCCTTAGAGAATTTTTTCCTCGAACACGTGTCTCATCATTTTAGGTGTTCTATTTGTGGTAAAAATTTCATTTCGATCGGCCTGACTATCTTCGATATCTAGAAATGGTCAAAAAAGAGGGGGGGGGGCACCCTTAAATAGATTGTTAGTCATGCTCTGAATCTCTTCGGCAAGGAAGCATATTTCTTTATAATGCTAAGAGATTCTTTTTGCCGATTTTATTTTTTCACACTACAAGCAAGCAATGAACATCGTCTAATTAGCATAGCTTCAAATCAAAGAATTATGGATTATTGAATTCGTATTTTCAATTAAATTTTAGTTTTATTGCAAAAATTTATTGAAAAAGAGTAAATGAAAATGAAGATCATGAGCTGAAGAAGGTTAATCTCATCAAATGATTGAGTATTATTTGTTGTAGTGTAACTTCGACATGACACATATTATATATGTCTATTCGTATTGTTTGATATATAATTTTACAGTTGTTGTCATATACATATATGCATATTCAAAAAACAAAAACAAAGTTCAATATTGAAAGTCTTGGATACATTGCACAAATAAGTGGATAATAGTCAAGAGAAAATATCATCAAAGATATTGTTGTTCAATGATAAACATGAAACAACAAGAATAAGAAATAATACAGATAAAAAAAAAAAAAAAGAAATGAATAGATATATGTATACAAATTTTTCTTTAAAAAAATATATTCTCTCAATCATTTTTTATATGTTCTTGTTCGTTTGGAATATCTAATGTTGACGATGGTTGACCAGGAGGCTATATGAAAATTTAAGAAAAAAAAAAAAATTAATCATTAAAATTCAATATTCACATATCATACTTGTGATAGTAATTTAATTATTTGAATTGTAAGAATAGCACCAGCAAATGTTAGACAAGGTACACAAGTTTTTAAATAAAAATCTGAATATGTATATCTAATAAAAAATATTTAAACAAATATTTAGAATTCATTTATAAGAACAAATCAACTTACTGAAGTGCACCAGCACGTAATAAAATTTCTATCGTCATTGTTAATATTAATGAAATAAGAATTGAAAATATAAAATTTATTATACTTCGATCAAACCACCACCAAAATGCTATACAGAAAAAGGCTAATGTTAATGTAAAATGAAGATCACTTTGAAATGGAATTTTCTATGAAAAATAAATTTAATTTTACGATATTTTATTCATATTTATATATATATTCAACTTACAACACATAAATGATTAATTCCAACGAATATTACAACTGATTTACAAACTTCAGATTTTCGTACTACACTATTATCATGTTCAAGAAAAGACGTTCGTTCCATCGTAGTAATAACCATAGGATAAAGAAAACCGACTAATGCTGTTATAAAAAAAAAAAAAAGAAACAAATATAGAAAATAAAATAAGAAGAAAACAACGAAGAATTTTATAAAAATTACCAGCACCAAAACCACATATCGATATGAGACTCAAACTAGGTAGAGTAAGCATAAGACGAGGAGAATTAAATAATCGTAATTTATGTTCATATTGAAATGTCATAAGTACAACGGCTAATGTACAACCAAAAGTAAATAATTTTACAGATCGTAATGAACAAGAAGAAACACTGCCCATAAACATTGTTGTCATTGATATTTTTATTTATTACTTTTATCTATCTGGATAGAAGATAAGAAAATGATATTCATACAAATAAGTATATACATATATAATAAATATAGATCAGTCAGCTTAAACAGATGATAATGGCGTGATCACAAATACTGGTCTCCTTCTTTTCCTTTAGTAGCGATAATATAACGACAGAACGGAACAAACTAACATGAAGTGAAAGGAAAAAAGGTAATACACGAATACAATCGAATTTCGTACGATTATTTATAACCCTTACATAAGATCGCAACGAAAAGAAAAGAACCCGAAATAAATAATTTTAAGTTCATATTCTTATTTTTTTGTCAAATGTTACCTTATTCTGCTAGTAGCATAGATACTATCGTCATTAGATATTATAAATTTATTTTATTGAAATACATATTAAATTTTTCATTGATAATAATCGATTCTATTTCGTATGCTTTATCTAAACCATAAGAAAAAAAGGTTTTTTTCTTTTCTTAGCAATAAATTCAATCGTATTCTGAATTTTATTAGTTCATTTAATATCGATTATATTGTTGGCGAGAAAACTGTTGTCATTGGTCTTTTCTTTTTTACATTAGTTATCTTCAGTAGAACAAAAAAAAAAACAAATTTTTTTCAAAGTCAAACATTTTTTTTTTGTTTCTTTAGTCGTACACGCACGCACAGTTTTTTTTTTGTCTCGTTCGAAACCATTTTAGTTTGCAAAGACATACACAAAAAAAAAAGGAAAAACAGTAATTGTTAAGTTTTTTTTTTGCCATGAAATAATAAACACACATATATATATATATATTGAATACAGTCTTTCTCTTTCTGACTGGAATGATGTTTCTTTTTTTTTTTGTAAATCGGGAGAATCTAATGATATGAAGGAGTAAGAGGTGTTGTCGCTGTACTTGCTGCAGGAAAAAGTTTATGATAAGATTGAGTTGGTATATAATTTCCAACGACAGTACGACCAGAAAAGAATCGACCATGAAGTGAATTGACTGCATTGATCGCTAAAAAGAAAATAATATTATTGCATTAGTTTATTGAAATGATCGTTTTAGAGTAGAAGATCATCGTTATTCACCAAAATCCTAGATCTACTACTGATTTTTTCACTCACGTTTATCATCTGTACATCTCAATGAAATATTAAAAATCTCCAAAGGATAAGAGTCTATAGTCATTTTTCTTAAATTTTAGTCAATATCACAGCATGTACAAAAGAATCGAAAACATGCCTACAGATAGATCAATTCTTTTATACATACCATTTCTAGTTTAACATTACAGAAAAATGCCTAAAATTTTCTAGTGAAGGTCTATGTATCTGTAGAAGATTTCTTTGTAAGATCTTAAGGTTATGGATAAATCATAGAAAACTTACCACTAGCAATAGTCGCACATTTAACATAAACATTTCCATCCGAACTTTTTTCATCAACATAAATATGAACAACACCACCATGTTTATTACATTCTTCAATAACTTCATCACGAATTTCTTTCGCCCAATCGGGATTATGACTAGCTTCTGTAGTTGGATCAAACATATTTGAAAGCATAAAACATAGTGTACTAACAGCTGTTACTGTTGCTAATTGTTGTGGATTAGGTGGTTCAGGTATACGAACATGTTGAGAACCAGCTGCTTGCATATGTGCAGCTTGTAAAGCATCAATAGCATGTTTTGGCATTTGTAAACCACTACCTTCACTTAATTTAGCCATTAAAGCTAAACGTCCAGTTGCACCTAAATTAATACCACGATGGTCAAGATCATCAGAATCAAGATTCGATGAAGATGTAAATGATGATGCAACACCACCGGTATATGTTGGAAATGTTGTACCGACTGAACCAGTCACATCTCCTGGTCGTTCAGTAACATGACCAACTTTCATTGGTCGTCCAGCTAATTCAAAACCATTTAAATTTTCCATTGCTCGTTTAGCATCTTCTGCATGAGCAAATTGAATAAAACCTAAAAAACATTATTTTCTAGTTTATAAAAAAAAAACATTCTTTCTCTACTTACCATATCCTCTTGATCGACCACTATCAGGATCTTTCATTAGTGTAATATTATCAATACGTCCAAATGGTTCAAATATACCACGTAACATATCTTCAGTTATATTAAAATGTAATGAACCAACATATAATTTCATAGGTCCATGTGTTGGTACAACTGTTCCAGAAAGTGCTGTTATACCATTAGTCATAACTGAATTTTGAGCAGCAGCAGCTGCAGCTGCTTGTGCTGCTAATCGATTTTTTTCAGCATTCGATGGTTTAACAATAATTGGTATACCAAGAACTTTTTCACCAGATAAAGCAAGAGCCGCTTGAACACAGGCTAAATCACGAAATTCAACATAAGCAACACCTTTTGATCGACGTGTTCGAGGATCTGTAATTAAACGTACATCACGAACTTTACCAACACGTGAAAAAAATTCTTCAAGATCACGTGGTCGAATCATCGCTGCTAATTGCATACCTAAAGATAAAGATAGATAATTTCATAAACTAGAAGTAATCAATTCGAACTAAAAATAAATTGAAGTTCTTTCAGCTCAGCGTCCTCCTGCAAACATCCATACTACATTTTTAAGGCTTTAGATACAATAGGAATCAATTCTGGAATAGTTTTTGAGAAACTTTGACTTACAAAATACTGTCCGAAGATCTCGTTCTTCTGGTGTTAATTCGGGTGATTTTTCACGACGAGTTGATTTTGATGTTGAATGATCTTTTGAATTGCTTTGTCGATTTAATGTTTGAGCTAATTGATGTAATTCAGAATTAACATCACGTCGTTTACCACTGGATAATGTTGGTGGTGTTGGTGAACGACGACGACGTTCATTAATTGGTGAACGACTTCGTTTTCGATCATGTTTTTTATCACTTTTATGTGTTTTATGATGTTTGTGATGTTTATGTTTTTTATGTTTTTTATCTTTATCTTTGTCTTTATCTTTATCTTTATCCTTTTTTTCTCCATTTTGATGTTTATTTATTTGTTCATCTTCATGCATTTTTTCTTCAAGCATACGTTCAATTTCAGTATCATCAGCCATTTCCTATCTAGAAAAAAAGAAAATAAATAAATATAATTTATTTTCTCCTTTAGAATAATTTTTACCTTGATCAAATCGAATAATATAGAGGGTAAAGGGTGCCTATAGAAAAGAAAAGAAGAGAAACCCAATTATAAATTTGATCATTTTTTTAAAGAATACAAAATAGGAATTGATTGTGTAGAACCACTCCTAGAATGATAAACTATGATATTTTCAAAATACAAAAACGAATCCATGGAAAACGAAACGTCTGTTTGTGTGTAGGATTGATATTGTACGTAGATGAGCTTCTAAATAAGGACAATTCTTTCTTTGTTTTTTGTAATTTCAATCAAGAAGAAAATTTTATAGATATTTTCGTTTCCTTCTCGATTAGGAACTTCTATTTGAATTCGAAAGAGATAAAAAATAAAACACACAAAACACTCACGAATTAAAAATAAGACTTGAATGTAATCTGAATCGGAGAAAATTGATTAAACAATTCGAATTAAATATAGAATAATGATGAAAAGTAACGCCATTTTACAAACATATATTCAAGTCCTCCAATAATCATCCAATCAAAATTTTCACGCCATCTATTGATCGATGTTGCCGAGATAACCATGTTTTCAGATAAAACGATAGAGCATATACATAAAAAAATAAAACTATTGTAATCTTTTCAAAGATCTTTCAAGAACTTGAAAGAACTATCTGTTATGATTTTGCTATGAAATTCCGCCTTTTATGCATATATTTAGTGGATTGTTCTTTCGGGAACGTACCCGACTTTACGCCGACTTCATGCGAATCGAATGAAGCTTTCAGAGTTTGTAGGACTTGTACCAATAGGCACAGCTTTTAGTTTAATAAAAGTTTAAAAACTTTGAGGAGAGATCCGAATGGAGTGGGCAATTTGGGGTCTCCAAGTTTCTCCATTTTAAATGATAGACAGCTGACACTTTTTTGGGTTTTTGGAAGATAAAATTTCTTCGACACTAAACAAGATTTGATTAACGATTTTATATTCATTATAATCGTCTTTGAAAGTACTATTCAGTTATAAGGTTTGGAAGGGTTTAAAACGAAAGTTGACCGCTAAGAGAGGGAGTTTTGGAGGAGGATTTTGTACTTTTTCGTAAACTTTA